>NDXB01001054.1:27955-64057 GCA_002631895.1 Agapornis roseicollis
TTTTTTTTTTTTTTTTCCTTTTTAATTTCAGATTGCCTGGATAAAACACAGATTTGGTATAAACCCAAAGGGAAGGCACCAGTGCAGTTTCCCAGAAGAGCTGCAGCTGGAAGGGATCTCCTTAGGTCTCTGGTCAACCCCTGCTCAAAGCAGGGCTTCAGCTTTAAATTGGGATGCTCACAGCCTTGTCCAGTAGACTTACTGAAACTTGCAAGGGCAGCAATTTCACAGCCTCTCCGGATCCCTGCTCCAAAGCTATATCACCCCCATCAAGGACACTTCTCTTACACCTGCCTGGAGCTTCCCTCTCCCTGAGATGCCCGGCATTGCCATCTCCATAACCCTGGTAAGTAACTGAAGAGAACAAAAAGTTCTTCATCTTCCTTCTACAACATGCACCCCAGTTCCTGACCATCGCAGTGGCCCTTTGCTGAACCAATATGCCCCTGCCTCCTTTCCACTGAGGAGCCCAGATTCAGACCCAGCACCACAGATGTGTCTCACTGGTTCTGAGCAGAGGGGGAGGATGACTTTGCTTGACCTGCTGGTGATGCTCCTCCTAATGCAGCCCAGTACAGAGTTAATTTCCATTTCAATACTATTAATAGAGCACCAGCCAAGCTGTAAAGGCAAGCAAACATGACAAGTCCATCTGATTTTAATGCACTCACAGTCAGTTCAGATAAAGCAACCTAAGTCTCATTCACTTTCAGCACAGGCATCCCAAGCTGCATGAGAGAATGGGATTTTAATCACGTAGGCTGTGACAATTTTGAGCAGTGAAGCACTTATGCACCTTCAGAAACATGGATCCATGTGAATGTTTAGCTCTTCCCACAGCTCTCCAGCACAGCATATCACAGAATCACGGAAGGGTTTGGGTTGGAAGGGACATTGAAGATCACTCACTTTGAACCCCCTGCCATGGGCAGGCACACCTTCCACAGATTGCTTAAAGCCCGTCCAACTTGGCCTTGAACACTGCCAGGGATAGGGCAGCCACAGCTTCTCTGGGCAACCTGTGCCAGGGCCTCATCACTCCCACAGTAAAGAATTTCTTTCTTGTATCTAATCTAAATCTGCATTCTTTCAGTTCAAAGCCATCTTCAGTTTAAAGACATCTTAATGGCCCTCCCTTGGGCTTGCCCCAACAGGTTCATGTCCTTCTTATGTTGGAGGCCCCAGAGCTGAACACATTCCTGAAGGTGGGATCTCATGAGAGCAAAGGAGGAGAATCCCCTCCCTTGACCTGCTGGTCACGCTGCTGCTGCTGAAGCCCAGGACATGCTTGGTTTCTGGGCTTCGAGCACTCACGTTGAGCATCTCATCAACCAACACCCACAAGTCGTCCTCCTCAGGGCTGCTCTCAATCCAGTTTTTGCCTAGCCTGTATTTTCAAAGGTATGAGATTATCTGCTCTGAGGAGTGTCTGAGAAGTCTTGGTACTCAGGAAATGCTATTCAAGCCACAGAGACTTTGTTTTGAGTGGGGTATAACTAATTTAGTGTTTTGTAATACATAGGGTTATTCTTTATCTGCAAAGTAGTAAAATGCAAAAGCTTCCCCTCTGAAAAAGCTACATAATACAACAGAAATGCTAACCAATACATTTCCTGAAGTCCTGAAAATCTTGTCACATAAAAGTTACTAAAATTTAATTAAATATAGTAAACCCTAAGAGTATAATTCATTACCAACCCCTGTTTAGCACACTGTGAATAAAATCTGCTTTAACATGCTAGTAAAGGGTATGCATGTGCATTAGTCTCTCCGTAAGAGAGCTAAACCATATGAAAGCACATGGTAAGAAAGATTCTGTTTTGTAGAAAGCTGCAGAAAGGGAAGAGCTATCAGTTTAAACACCAGTTTTAATCATCACACCTTTTCCAAAAGGCTGTCCCTCCTGCCTTAAGAGCAAAAGAGCACAAACATCCAAACCCAGCACAATTCCTGCAACCCTCCCTGGAGCATCAGGGTCATGGGTATCCTCTGTTAGCTCAAATATAGCATGGCCCCATTCCAAGCCTGTTCCTGTGACAGCGATGTGACCTTATCCAAAGGATTTTGCTGACCACTGGAAGGTTGATTTATTTAATATTCTGTTGTACATAGCCAGGACTAGAAGAGTGCCGTTCACTTGGATAAACTGACTGAAAAGTCACAAGATGGCTTTGCTGTGCAGTGTACATTGCTGTTACTCCTGCAGTAACCAGCTTCTCTCTGCGTGCTCAATCAGTGGCATATTGCATACAGTATTTAAATATATGTGAACTAGCAAGAAGAGCTTAAATGGACTGTAATTATCTTGAGGCTTGAGAAAAAGCATAAAAGCATACTTGAACTTCAAGCAGAGAAAAACAAATGTCCTTGAATAGAAATTATGCTTGAAGTCTACTTGGAGTCCTTCAGAAACATTGGCTGCTACTTTCAATCTCTTGAAGGTGTTTTAGAGGGAGGCAAGGACAGGAAAGATGACATTTCAATTAAGATGCAGCAGAACTTCCCATAAACATAAAGAAAAAATCCCATATGCTTTGCCTTGTGCACAAAAGTCACTAAGAAACTACTTCTTCTGATTAAAATCAATGCTTTTAGAGTATATTCTGATGAAGAAAAACAAGAAGGCCCCTCTGTACTATTTAAGGTCACTGAAAGCTATCAGTATGCTGCAGGAAACAAAGCCAATCGTAGGTATGCACATCACTAATTCTCTATGTACATTGTCACAGAAGGTTTGCCAACAAGTTATCACTGAATTATTTTTTCTGTTCACAGAAGGAAAACACACTACGATCTGACAATCCAGCACCCTCAGTGGTAAGATAGTCCCCTCTTTCCCCTGTAACTCTATTCCCTTCCTATAGCCACTAACCCCTTGGGTTGACCAGGTTGGGTTCGTAGACCAGCACTGGGAACCTTTATTCAGCAAGAAAGTTTTGAAACTGAAGCCTATTCATAGGTCATTTCTGAGCCCTGATGGTGCATTAGCCCACGGGCTGCTGAAGAGGTACAATTTGTGCTCGATATAAAGCAGGTAAGTGCTCTGAACCATACAGGTTTATGATGCCTTTTCATGTCCTGGCAGAGCAGTTCACACACTCTCTTAATGGTCATTAGATTGGAAACATGTATCATTCACTTCTATGCAGTAAAGGTCTCCTTCCCCTCCTACAACAGGGCAGAGAAACATTATTTAAAGGAAGAACAGAAATTCTCTATGGAGTCCACAGAGGCAAGTCTCTGTTAGCTGCTCAGATGATGTTCTTTCTGCGCCCACCTCCACTGCAAACCCCATGAACATCACCAGCTGTTCTCAAGCCCCAGTGCTGACATCCAACCAGCCCCGGTGAACCCACCCAGAAAACTCCCACTCAGGCAGATGCAGGAAACCTAAGCAAAGCTTTGAAGCATGATTTCCCTTCTCGGCACTGTGTAGGTGTCCATGGCCCTGCAGAGGCCATACCCTAATGGCCAGCATGTTAGAAACCCAAAATACATGGTCAGTGAAAGTGATAATGAAAAATCAGCACATGCCTCATCTGCACTTACTTCACTACCGCAGGTAAAGAATGGGCCAAGCCCAGAGGTACTGTGTATCTTCCTGAAATAACATGAGCAATTTCTTACTTTTTCTTGATCTGGAGAAAAACTTGATGCCCCCAGGAGAGGTAGACGGGTTAGAATTGGGGGAGGACTCTTTGGAGGAGGACCTGAAGATCCCACTGAAGCTCATTCGGCGTGGGGAGCGTGGGGGAGACTCCTGGTAGGGGAAAGGGAACACTGTTTTGGGTGAGCCAGGGCTATGTTTGGATCTCACGGGGGCAGAAACGGGGCTGGAAGGTCGGTTCTGGAGCCCTTTGGAGAAAAGCCCTTTGGAAGGACTGCTGGTGGAGTAGCTTTCTTCCACCTGAGGAGGAGAGAAAAGGGAAATAAAAAGAAAACCACCATTAATTCAGTTCAGCTTGGGCCATTAGGATCTCTGAACCTGTCTCAACATAATCAGCTCCTGTTTATTCGTGTGGTGGATTAGCTACACCTCACCTTCCACAGCACTGCCTTCACTGACACTGGCACTGTGTGTACCACCTCCCTGGGCTCTATACTGCCTCTTGCTCTTAAAGACAGCCTGAATTTCAGAAAAGAATTTCAATATGTGGGCATACATTTTATTATCACATATAATCCAGGATTTTCTTTACTGCTTTTCTTTGTCACACATCCTTCTCCCTTCTCCTGACAACTGAAAGATGACAGGCAATGAATGATTACCATTAAGGAAACACAGTGCCCCAAACTCTTCCTCTTAATTTAAGCACCCTTCTACAGTACTTAAATCTCCATCTCATCACGTGGCACAGCACAGTACACAAGTTCCTAAGTGCCTTACGGGTCTCCACACCGATGGCCACAGCCACAACTGTGGGATTGTAACGCCAGTCCCCAAAGAGAGAGGAGCTATTTTAGGGTGACAACATTGCTGCGAATTACCCTGTCCCTGAGTTTGGGTACAACCTTTCTAATGGCTGTATCTCTTCTGGGACCTGTGCTGGCTTTTCAGTCAGTGTGAATACCTGTGCACGATTCAGAGCTGCACTGTGCAGGGTCCCCCAGCAAGGTGGAATAAAAACCCAGAAAAACAACAAAAAACAAGGGAGCAAAGATTAATTTCTCCATGTATACAATTAACAGAAGCTAACCCAAAACCTCTGTGGGATTCGCCTGTGTCTGGGCTACATATAGAGTTTATTTCTTTCCGGATGCACAAGGTACTTCTGTGAGTATGAGACTGCTTTTTTAGCCAGGAGCATTTCTCATGAATGAAGGGCTCTGTTCCTGGCAAAAGGCAGCAGTGGGTTTTAGGTCATCAGGGAAGGAATAAGCAAAGGCCACGGTGTATGTGCCCACAGGCACAGTGTGCCATTGAGTTTCAAGCCCTTTGCATGCCTGCTTCTCTCTTCCCAATTAAACAACACAAAGCAGAAGATATGAATCAGACAAATTCTACCTGTGATAGATACCTCCCAGTGTGTGTCAGCCTAGTTAGGTACAGTATTGTTGCCATGGGAGTCATTGTAGGGAAAACCAGCATCTTTTATTAGGATGATTTTAGTGAAAGAAGAGATGAAAGAAAGCTTCATAAGTACCTGTGCCCTCCTTTGTGTATATATGAACCCAGCTAAAAAATGGTCAGCTGAGTTTAAAATACATAAGCCATTAACTCCCTTTTCAAAGTCAATTTTAGCCACAGCTCCAAAACACTTGCAGAAATACATACAGGCAGCACAGCGTCCAGCACAATGTCCTGTAACACAGGACACGACTTCTCCTAAATCTCTGTCTCCTACACATGTGCTTTGGACCAGCTCTTCTTTCCTTTTGCAACAGGACAGAGCTAGAATGGGTCCCGCTGCATGGGAACTGCAGAAGGGCCTGCAGGGAGTGTGGTCTCTCATTTAGGAAGGTTTCTAAAACCTAAAAGGCAAGTGGCATTTGGTCTGGGAGGTGGACACAAATAGCATGAACAGAGACATACTGGCACAGACTTTGACAGTTGATGAATTCTGCTCTGTGAGCAGCACAAAATCTCTTGCAAAAGACATAACAGCTTCTTATACCTGCACACTTAATTTTCACAACATGCACAAAAAAATCTCAGAAACAACCTGTCCTTTTGCAGATGTATTAGGGGAGCAGTTGCCCTCAAGGGGACATTTTTGCAAAACATAAATGAGCTCTAACTGAAGCAATGGGTACTAAAAGTATCTTGACAGTATCCGTAAGAATAGGAAAAGTAGTGTTTCATCCTTAATGCAGTGGCCTGAGCCTCAGGTTTACTTCCCAGCTGTCATGGATTCTGTGTGCAATCTTGACTTAATTTCATATCCCACGTCTATTCTGTCATGTGGACCGTATCTTCGTTATTACCACTCTGAGTCCTCTGGCACACAAACTGTCTTCTGGTGAGTATTCATCAACACTAATAGGGTGCAATTCCTCAACTGAGACCTGGCATAATAACCACACTATAAGTAAATTAATAAACAAATTGCATTTTTGTCATGGGTAAAATAGTGCCAAAGTGATAGCTTTTTCATAAAAACTCATTAGCTTTATTAAAATATCATCTGTAAATCATCCAAGACTACTTATATGTTGTTCTCTTGACAACTACATAGTCCAGGAAGCAACTAAGTAGCACAACAGCACATCTCTTTACACTGAAATTTAAATATGTCCATTGCCAAAGCTACTGCCATAAAGTGGGGAATAAGAATACTTGCAAGTTCATTTTAATCCTAATACAAGCCTGTCACTACTACTGTAATTTAGGAATGTTTCCAGGATGGGAATTTCATCATAACTCTTCCTAAAGTGACAAGCACGACATCTGTAAAGCTAAAAACCCAATGTCATTCTGGTGCCTCCCTTAATATTCCATGCTTTCTTTTTTTGCATGCTTTTTTTACTATAATGACACACTGGCAGGAGCCACTCTGACAAGGCCGTGGTGTTCTCACACTCTAAAGCAATTCCAGAAATGTAAAATGACACACAACAGTTTGTCCAAAAAGTCAGTATTCCCTTGTACGCCCAAGGCAGACACGAAAGCAAATTGTCGTCAAATTCCGAGCAGAAGCAGCGGGATGTTTTCATTTATTGCAATCACAACTGGTTGCTTTCTCTCCATTGTGCCAGGCAGCTGAATTATTAGCTAATTGTCAGATCACCAGGGGCATGCTGCTAAATACACATGTGCATGCTACTAAATTAAAGGAAATTACTACATCCAGTTCTCCTCCAGCCGTTCCACACATTAATTAAAGGCAGGTTACACCCACCATCAAAAGAGATAAATACCTGTGATTCTGCTTGGGGAATTACAACAGGATTGCTTTCTTAGAATAGTAGCTGACGCTAATGGATCGAGAGTTTCAAAATACAATCAGGTGCTTCTACAAGTAAAATCATCAGCAGCAACAGTTATCACAGCACATACAAGTCACAGGGCACTGCTAATTTTCATGCTTCAGCGGGAACGCAGAAGAATCTCTGCTGTGGAATAACCCCCACCCTCCTATGCAGACTCGGTGTGAGTTCAGCAGTGGTGCTAGAGGCAGGTTACACAGCTAGATGGATCATCAGCCTGTTAGTCATGATTTTTGGACTCATTTCCTGAAGCTATGACAGGCAGGTAGGCAGAAAACTCCACATGTGCTTTGGAAAGATAACTATTCCTCCAGTTGAGCTGTAGCAGCAAAGAAACATATTGCACTTTGGTTTCTCACATTAATAACCCTTGTACATCAGGTTGTGTTGGTCTAGGAAAAGCAGTAAAGTGAGACAGGGCAGAAATATGAAACACGCCTAATAATGCACATGGTGATACGGCTTATTTGACCCTGATCGGATAACCGGCCTTTTGAAGATAAGGAATCCAAACACACACTGCAAGTACAATACAAATCAATGCACAAAGAAGGTCTAATCAAACAAACTGAAAATCTACTCCAAGTATGAAGACTGTTCATCTAATTAAAAACACAACCAACCATCAACAAAACATTCCCTGCGTTGGCTTTGTGCAGAGCATACAGAGGATCTTCGAGCTCTGCGCCTAACCCTGGACTCCTTACACCTTTAAACTGGTTACATTGGAAAGAAATGTCAGCACCCAAGTATACAGTCAGAAAAAAGTGCAGCAGAAATAGGGCTAAATTAGCATCTCGGTATTAGTGCCAGTGCAACCCTCAGCCTAGGGCAATGTGCTCCCTGGTGAGGTTAAGCAATCGAGCAGAACCCCATGCTACATCAGATGTGCTGTTTCTAGTCACTGATTCCACTTGTTCAAGGCTAAACCAGTTACCCTACGTAGCACTGAGTAAACATATTCTAAAATGCTACACTATCAGTTTTCATGCTTGCGAGCACAAAAGGATTGTCAGCTGGGGACTAGGGAAAGACTTTGCTCTGTTGTATACATCAAGTGATCTTAGGTGGGTTTCTAAAATACATCCAGATGGCCACTGTTGAATGAAGTAACAAAACAAGACATGTCTTATAGTGCTCGGCAGACTTAACGTTCCATTTTTTGACTGAAATGCAGTGATAGCAGGGCACTTACTCCACACTGGGCAGCTCTGCAAGAAATAGCCTCCTGAAAGCTGCCTCTGTCATTTCACTTGGCTGAGGGAATCTCTCTTTCTAATCCCTTCTTCCTTACTCCTAGCTATGAATATTAATGGCTCAGTGCCACCCTGTGAGGGACCAGCAAACCCACACCTTTATTTTCAAAAAGCTCCTAGATTACAAATTCCCAACAAAAAGAATTGCTACCAGTCCCAGGCTACCCTATACCTGAGAATAAAACAGCTGGACAAGAGACTCAAATCATCAAGCAGTTGTCCCTGTGGCTTCTTTGTTCACTCTCTGTTTGATGGGGATTTATGCTGTGCCATAAGCATTGACCAGGTGCCACCTGGGCTTGGAGAGAGCACAAGCCAGGGACAGTCCCAGATTGCACATGGCCACACTGCCTTAGTAGGTGCAAGAGTTTGGCTCTGCAAAAGGACTGTGTCCAAGCCTTTCATCTCCAGGACAAGAGAATGCTCCCTGACCTCTATTATTTATTGCTTCTGCTGAAATTCCCCAAGTGAAAAACCTTGCATCTTGTGCTGTGAAGAACTATTCATCCTGAAGGCCATTTAGGTCTTCCTGTATAAGGTCCCTCCCTAATAAAAAACCACTTTTCTCTGCACCCCGAGAAACCTGGTTAGTATGCTTCTATTTTTTACCTCAGCTTCACTAGCGAAGACCAGTTTTGGGACTGAGCTTGGGCAAACCCCACCAGTTCTGTCCCTCCACCCTGCAGTCATCCTTCCAACACCAGCCTGCCATCTTTCCCATCATTTGTTTTCCTTACCTGACTCACAATCCTTCATCTTATTTTACAAGAAAGATTAAAGTACACTACATTTAATCACTACCACATGATAATCCCCACTGCAATATGCTAAGAGACCGAACTATTCATACTTCACCACAAACAAGTCTTTTGCTGTCCACACACCATACAACTCAGTCCTGCCTCTTCTCACTCACAGGCAGATATATTCCCAACATTGTCATTTTCATGCTTTGTATTGAAAATCTGATCCCTCCATTTTACCAAATAAAATCCTCTCTAAGAAGGCATTTCTGCTCCCAACCTAGAATTTAAGGACTCCTTAAACTGCAGGGAAGAGAAGCATCCTTCCCAAAGCAACATGCCTAGAAAAATGAACAAGCTCTGCTGAGAAGACCCTGACCATGACACAGGCAGAGGCTGTGTTGGAGGCAGCAAAACCAGGCAGTGCTCGTGTCCCTGCCACAGCACCTCTCCATAGCCATTTCCTCTGCTTCCCTACCAGAGTGCTCCAACTCTCCAAGAAAGTGGTCCTTTTTTGGGCACATGGCTTTCCCTAGTGGATGCCCTCCCTGAAAAATCTCTGGCTCTGATTCAGTTAGTAATCTGAATTTAGATTAATTTTTCAGAAGAGGCTGAAAAAATAACTGTCATGCAAATGGGTTCAAGCTAAACAGCCTTTCAAAATGCTTCTCAGTTTAAGTGAAAGTTATTAAATGCTGCTGATCTGCATTCTTTTATTCTCCAGCTCCAAACAGTTAAGACATTCCTGGAGCATTTGAGTTCTGTTTGCTTTTAAAACAGTGAATTATTTGACTTTGATTTTGTCTCTTCACTTAAAAATCTTTTGAATGTCGAGGAACAGAAAAGGAATCACCTCCCACCATCCTTGACAAGGACAGCAAATACAATTAGAGACAGTACACCAGATAGATGTCTGCACTTGTTTCCTGCCCTTCCACTGAATCTCAGCAAAAAAGCCCTTTGATAAAGTTAATTGGATGATTCTCTCATTTTGCTGGAATAAAAGAGCTCGCAGAAACACAAGAGCTGACTTCGTTAGATTGAAAGGTAATGAAGGACTTACTCTCCCAGGCACCATGTGGTCACATGCACCACCACTAGTTCTGCATAAGCAGTAACAATTGAGATGACAATGTATATTACAGGATCAGAGATGTCACTTTCCAGAAATAAAGTACAAGGACACTTTCCCAAATTAAAATACTGCAAATTAAAATGCATCTGGCTGCTCTGGGAGGCTCTGAGAGTTCTGCATTGCTGTACAGACGATTATAGTAAGGTTTCCAGCAGGAAAACCAGGGCTGCTCAAAGGCAGAAACAAGCTTGAGGAAAGGTGAAAGCAGGGCTGGCTACCCCTCCACTTCCTAACCCTTTACTGCATTTATTTTAAAGCAGTGGATGGGAAGGAGTCATGCACATGACAGTGCAGTGGTTGCCCTATGTGCCCTTGCCCTGAGGCTCACTGCATCCACTGCACGTGCCCCATGCCAAGGCTGTGGCACCATCCAGGACATGCTCCCCCTTCTCACTGCTTGTAAAGAAATGGATAATTCAGAGACTGGGGAAAAAAAATCAAAAAGAGATTTATTATGCAGAGAAGGGGGGGTTAAACCCAACATTTTTATTTGCTTCTTCTCCATTATTCAGGGGTTGCTCATGCAGCTCCCCTGAGCCACTGGACAAAACAAAAGCAATGCAGGGATCAGAAGCAGGACAAAGCAATACTTGACGTCCTTCAATACCGGAGTCACTCCTCAGATGTTTTCTTATCCTAGTTCATCAACACTGTCCTGCATTACTGATAGTAGAACTGTGAGTCAGTGCTGAACATAGCTGTAACAAAGCATCTACATTTCACACTGTTCCTTTGTTTGTACTTCCAAAAAACCAAACTCATCCTTTAAATGCCATGTCACATCCAGAATCCATGTACAGCTCATTACCAACAGCCATTCGTAAAATCTAATTAAGGCTTTGCAAAAATAAAGTCTGTGTGACTTGCTCCTTGGTGTAACTGATTGCATTTTCATTCTGCACTGGAGAGTTTCCTGCTCAGAATGTAGCGCTCTCTTCCACCTCATTTTTGTATGAACTACAAACTGTATTGGCAATTTGTCTGTATTTCTTTCAAGTCCCTGATAGAGTATGATATAGTATAGCAACAGAATGTTTTGTCTGCCTAGAAACAAAATCTTCAACTCATGAGTCTCAATTTATTTTACCAGCCAGGTTTTTTATTCATTCAATAGGCTCCGTGTTTACTCAGTATCTATCCAGCTTCTTAAATCCAAATGTCTTGTGCTACTTTTATATACATGACACCAACACTATGACATTTTCCAACCAAATTTATAATCCATTTAACCCCCCACATTTGTTCACTAAGAACTGCTTACCATTAATTCCAATCCAAATGAGTCTATTATTAGAGCATCATTAACTATCCAATACTAGATATTTCATCATTTTGCCGAGGACAAACCTGTAAATTATCCTAATTGCAAACACTGTAAATATTAACACAGTAATTACTTCTTTTTTTTGAAGTGTTTTGGAGCTTCATCTCTGCTCCAAGATGTATCCAAAATCAGCATTAGTCAGAGAAAGCTCTGCTAATTCATTCAAGGGTGTTTTATCAGAGTTGTTTGCATTTAATTTTAAAACGTCTAGCTTTAGCACCTTGAGGTTATTAATAGGATAGAGTCAACACTGCCATCCAAGATAAACATCTCACCAGCTTTTTCCCCATGTAGAGAAAAAAAAATTCAATGCACACTTCTTTTTCAAGCTTTGTTCTATATTCTTATGACAATTCTATTATTTCCATAAAGGAATAGATTGATATTATCCTTTGAACTTATTTTCTTCCTCCTACTCCCTCCTCCCTCTATAATTTGCTATTTATCTCCCCATGGACAATTTTCTTGCATCATTTTTTTCTCTCTAATCATTCACTATCCTGCACTTCCAGCTGAAGGCAATGGATATCAGTCTCCTATAATTTCTATACCTTAACCTTTCACCTCATCCCTCACATTTTAAATGAATGATCTATAAGTATTTAAGGTGTTAAGACCTCTGAAATTGATAGAGCCATTTGGGTGCTGAGGGGCATTCATCCCTTACTGCTGCTTTACCACACCATACTAGAATTACTTTCTGAATGATGCTCCACATCACTCATGATTCTCTAGGTCTCTAAACTGCCTCTCTTTCACCATCTTTTCCCAGATTGAGAAAAACCAGTAAAATTAATTGCTTCTCCTTATACAGGAAGACCTGGTTGTCCCTGTCTATACTGTTGCATCTAATGACCCTTTAAGGTCTCTCTGCAAGAAGGATTTTAGATTGGATATAAGGAAGAAATTCTTTCCTGTGAGGGTGGTGAGGCACTGAATAGGTTGCCCAGGGAGGTTGTGAGTGCTCCATCCCTGGCAGTGTTCAAGGCCAGGTTGGACAAAGCGTTGTGTGGCATGGTTTAGTGTGGGGTGTCACTGCTTATGGAAGGGGGATTGGAACTAGATGATCTTAAGGTCCTTTCCAACCCTAACTATTCCATGACTCTATGATCCTATTTCTGGAGAGTGCAAGCTTTGAGCTTGGGCAATGGGCAATACCAGCTGTTTTACACAAAGCTACCAGCACAAGTATTGAGGCATTTTGTCAGGCCAGAATACCTGCCACAGACACAAGAGCCACCTTTCTCCATCACCCCACCCCAAAAACTTCTACACAAGATTCTTCACAGTATGATGCTCTCCATCTTCAACAGAGAAAGGTGAAAACTATCCCTATCCTCTTCCTGATGTCAGTCATAAAGGAAAGAAGAATATATCATTTATAATAATAGCCATATTAATGAGAAGTGATTAAGGCTCAACTTCAGGAAATGTGCATCACATTCCCACCGCTGCCAAAAAATTCGTATGTGAACTTGAACAAATAATTCTGCACTTGAGTCTCCTAATTGTGTAATGAGGATTATTGTCACAGGATAATGATTGAGACCCACTTGCATGATAAAGTGTTGAGGATCTCTGTGGAAAATGGAAAATGTTAATTCAGTTTCTAAAAGCCTTTCACAAAGAATAGGAGGATTAAATTAATGACAGATTGGAAAGATACACTGTGAACTACTCTCTATCTTGAGCTATAGCTCAGGTGAAAGAAGAGTTAAGTGCAGGAAAAGAGACGTCCCTGATGAATTGCCTGTCTCCAACAAGAAAGGTGAATGGCAAAGCCACACTACTGATGGAACACTGACTTTTAATATACAGAAGTTACACACTGCACTGTGATTTCAAACTCGAACAAAGAAAAACCATCTCACTTGAAAGTGAAGAGTAACTCAGGGATTTCTTTATGTAGTGCCAGTAGAGACTGGCAAACTTTTAGTTAAAATACTGCAGTTTGAAAATAAGAAAATACTGCAGTTTGATGCTACTCATCACTCTTCAGCAGCAAAGATCCCACTTTGTTGTATGTGTTGAACAGAGCTCCAAGCATAATGTTAGAAAATACTCTGTGTCTTATACACTCAGTCAAAAAGATCAGTTAAAAATGCAGTTTCAATGTTAAGTCCCAGTTGCATGGCTATTCCAAAATTAATTGCATTTCCGTAAGCAGAACTTGACTCAAGTCTAGGGAATAAAACCCCAGCATTTACTGAAGGTACAATAAGGGGCAACTGCTGAAATGTTCTTATAGCTCTCCCAACACAAGCACTCATCAAAAGAGAGAACCAAAACTATTAAGAGGAAAAACAGGGGCTTCCTAAGTGGTGAAGTGGAAGTCATTAAACAATATCAGGTAATACTACATGAGTGAGATAGACTAGCTTCGCTATATTTTTTAATTCGTGACTGAGATTCATGCAGCTTTTTCAACTTTCTTTGGGAAAGGAGTTGATAAATGGAAAAATCAGGTTTAAGCTAGAAAACCCTGCCTTCTTCCAGCATGACAACCCCTTCCAAAACCATCACATTGTTCATTTTATTCAAACCCTCCAAGCAAGCACCTTTTGGCAATGCTGTATATTTCAGCTTCCCTGGCATCTACAAGAGTTCCTCTGCGTCAGTGACTCATGCGTTAGTCTTAAAAGGGCCAATGCAGAAAAGAACAAGGCCAATGTTATAAAAGTATCCAGTTACTGATGGATTGCAGAAATTTTTTCAACAACTGTCCTTTGCAGTGAGGTGCAAAGGAATAGAAACTTGTGCTGTCAACAGAGCCAAGTTGTTCTGGGTGCAGATTAGCTTCACTAAGGAGATATTTATTGCTTCACCTGCCTTGAACTGTAACGGCAGACTCGTTGACAAATGGCTTGTAGCAGGTTTAATCTTCACAGAGGTCCACAGCCTTGTAAATATTGTGACAAGCAAACAGGTCTGTTGTGTAGCTACAGATCAGCTTTTGGGGCTATCTACTGCTCATAGCAGTATTTCTCTTCACAACTTGGCTGGTAGGAGGTTTATGCTTAGCAGACCAGCTTGTAATTCAAGGCTTTGTGAAAGTAATGAGGCCAGGACCTGAAGATGACAGATCCCACCCACAGTTCTTATTTCCTCGAAAGTTGTGTAGGTGCTGTATAACCATCCCTAGTGTCATCCATTGAATAGGCTTAGCTTATCATTTTAAGCAAGCAAGCTCTGTGAATCTATTGGTTTAATGTAATATCAGGACATCAGAAAACACAAACCATACCGTTGCCTCCAGAAGGATAATCTTTCCCCCTTGTTTATGGGAAGACCCTACTGCTGTAGCTGCAGCAAATGAAGGCAGCTCATTTTGCCAGTGCCAAGGACAGCCAATTCAAGGACAGTGAACAGTTAAAACCTTTGTAGCCAGAGAGCAAACATCAGGGGGCAATGCCAGGAAAACATACCGACAGCCACAGACACCTGTTTGGGCACTCTATTTCTGTAGCAGCACCAGAAATTTTGTTAGCTAACTATATTCCTGAGAATGCAGTTATGCAATATCACTTCACTGAATTACAACAGTGTTACACACAACATCTGAAGCATTTGATACAATACCACTGGAGGCTAGCATTGTTTCCGGGTTACACTGCATAAGCACTGCCATGATAAGGTCTGCAAAAGTTCTATGTTCGCTTTAGTGCACCACTCTCAACAGGTTAATGGTATGGTGAGAAAGATTTAAAACCCCAGACTTTTTTAAGGCTAATAACTGGTGTTTACCATCAAAGGACTCAACCACTACAGCAAAAGTGAAACTTTGGAAATATCCTACCTTGCGAGAAGCATTTTTGTCTGCGCTGTCCACATCACCGTCCAAGAATGGCATGGCAAATGAGCTGAGATCCTGCCAGGACAGAGAAGAAAAATTTATGTCCTATATTAATGTCTCCTTCCTTCAGAACATCCCATGACTGTAACCCATGGTTTTATTAGAGAAGTGCCCACTCCTTTACCCACAGCAACAACACAGGCTCAGATCATTCTCCTTAGCTGTGAAACCAACGGCAGCTCCAAGTTCCAAGTGTATGAAGAGCCCTTAGTAGAGCTTGCATTACACCACTGTGGAAAACCACCTGCATAGCCAAAGTCAGAAGTCCTATGCTAAAACTTTCAAGGGGAGGTACCCAAATCCCACAGAAAACTTTGTAGGAAATTATAGTTTAAATACAGCCACTTGCTCAGCAAATGGCCTATCTTGTCTTGAGTGGGGTGTATCATCTCAGTTTAAAGAGTATTTATGACAATAAACAAAACCTGAATTAGAATATGTTGATGTTCTGGAAAACACATGACACATAGAACAGAGGTGGAGAAAATTGTGCCACAGTGCTCAGGGAGGAAATAAGAAATTCACTTGCACAAATGAGAGGAGCACCCAGTTCTCCATGACTAAAGACAATAAAATCATTAGAAAAGCATACATGCTCATCTTTAATGAACAAAAAAAAACAAACTGCAATTATATTCTACCTCCTGCCATCTGCTCTGTTTATGCTATTTCATGTCCCAGCCATGGGGTTTTTAAAGCTCCTTTCTATGTGCATAAGGAAATTATGTTAGTGTCAAGTTCAGCATCTGTTTGATCAAAAAAATAGATAATGAGTAATACTGTGATCAAAAGCATGAGGCTGTGTAGTGCTGTGCACTGAAAACTGGGTTTTGGATCCTAAATCTTGGTTTAAATGCCAGAAGTACCTCCCCAACGCAGAACCTCCCAGATGCGAGGCATCACCCTTTCCATGTAATGATTCAGTGCTACTCTACTACCACATCTGCATCCCATTTAAAATAGCTCAAAACATAAACAAATACCAATTTCACATAAACCTAATTTGAGATTAAATAGAGCTTAATTAAAAATTAGCACTGGCCGGGTAGTCTGCAGGGCTTGCTTGCCTTCATAATTCAGAGCAGCCACAGGTCTAATCACATCACATTGTGTAATCATACTAAATCCAAAATATGCTCAAAAATGTGTATAACTCAGACATAATCCTTACAAGTGTTTGAAAAATATTCCGGTTACATAAGAAACAACAAAAATAAGGAAGAAAATATTGAATTACTGGAACTGAAGCACATGGGAGCAATTCATGCCAAGTTGGAAAGCAAGAAAAAAAGAAAAAGAGGCAGCAGCCAGGCTTGGCCAAGCTGGCCCCAAATCATTCAGCCACAAACCAAAGTATTCATGAGAAATTAACATGCTTCTGGCTCCATCTATGCACATTCAATGGGAACTATCTACAAAGGCCCAAACTACAAAGCACCAACCCAACTATACAATGTCACCCTCATCACCATGCTTTGACATCTGTGCTTCACATCAACTTCATTTGCAAATAAGAACATAAGGAAGCATCTCAAAACCAAAAGAAGAGGAAATCTGTTTGGTTTAAATTTTCACTGTTCTCAAGGTGCACCACAGGACCTTCAAGAAAAGCTTCTGTGTCAATTTGCTTATTCTTAATTATAAACAAATTATAATAAGATCAAAATTACTTACATAGTCCACATAAAAATTGTTCAGCCATAAATGGCATTTATAAACACTGTTGATACATGGATTATCATTATTATTGTTATTCCTACTTCATATGTTACTGCAGGACTTAAGCAAAGAATCTCTGTGAAGACATTTAAAAGCCTAATGGAAAGTTACACAAAAACATGTTTACTTTAATTTAGTCAGAGAATTTACCAACATTTTCCTCTACCCATCTTCAGTAGTGCAGAAACTGGAATCCGATGTGTGCTAAGTCATTTTCCATGGAATAAATAAAGAAATAACCTCTTCTGAGCTCCACGTATTAGTATCCTGATATTCCTGTTTGGTATAATCCACAGGGATAAAACCTGCTAGAGACTGGATGGAAGAAACTGGCTTTAAGGGAACACACACCTAGTAATCATGGTTGAAAAAGCTGTTCAGAGAATCTGGAACAGCTAGGAATGAAACCGTAACCTCTTTTTTGGGGGGCAGAAATCTTCAAAACCGGGAGGAGATAGGTAGATAGATAAAACTATTTTTTCTAGAAGCTAAATTTGACTTTCCAGGTACAATTCCAAGCTTAAAAACATCTATGTATTGAGTTCTAAAGTCTGCAATTACCACAGAACCCAGCTGATGACTCTATTCTAGTTCTTATCTCTCGGATATCATGAATGTACGGCTAACTTCATCTGTCTTTACAAGCCGAACAGATCTCTACTTGTAAGCAGAAATAACTGGAGCCAGGCTTTTCTGGGCAGCACAAGACCTTTCTTTGTTAATACAGGGCTGAAGAACTTTTCAAACAGGATACTAATTGCACTCTTAGTCCTGTGATAAAGGCTGTAAGTGTAGCTGCTACCTAACAATTTTGTCTTTCATGTCTTCATAGGATTCTACATGGGAAGGTATTCATTTACAGAAGATAAAAAATACATGTATCGAATGCCAGGCTGCAAACACTGTTCTCTCAATTCCAACTTATCAGTTAAGCAAGGAGATACAAGATGCTCATTTTCTCTTTGCATGTATCTCTCCAGAATACAGACTAGATTTTCTATTTCTTTGTGTTCCCTCTTCATCCATGTGATGGAAGAATTGATGATAAAGTTACTCTTTAAAAAAAGTAAAATAAAACCTGCTCCAAAAGAGTTGCAAAACACCACAGTACTCTTGACAGGCCAATGGTGCAGCTCTAGCCCTTGTCAAGTATCTGACTGCTCTGATCTTATGCCAACAGATACACATTGAAGGTCACTCTGCCATTAACCTGAGACTGAAGCCGTTCCTAGACAGCTTTCTTGTTTTCCAGCTCTGCCTTACTGCACTTGGAATAAGTGCCCTGTAAAATGACATGGTTCTGGAGAGACGTGTAAAACATTTCTGCCAAAAGCATATAGTGATGTCTTTGCACATGGAAGAGTCCTTCTCATTTGACATTGCAGAGCCCTGGCTAAAGAAAAAATGACATCACTCCCTGTATCCATCAGCCCTATATTATATCCTGGGATAGCCAACTTCTGTAGAGACCACAGTCTATGATCATCCCCATAAGGAACAAAGGCCACCAGGGACTTCGGCTCTGGTGCTGCTAGCCTAGAGTTAAGAGTATGAGAAGTCCATTTGGCAAAGTTCTGTTAGCTTTCCTGCCATGCTCCTGTTCCTCTGTCAGTCCTTTACATCACTCAGCACCACCTGACAGCCCGACATCACTCCTGCCATTCCCGATTACGAAATATGACCTCTTGAACAGTTTAGATTTACTTTACAGCCACAAAGCCACTTCAGACATTTGATTTCAATCCACTTTTATTTACAAGTGGTTGTTGTGGCAGCTCCTGTTATATTCACTGGATATGGCCCCAGGGATATCAAATCTTCTCCCAGAGGACAGCAGAGCTGCAGCTCAGTGCTCCTGCTACCAGTCAGGCTCTTTCCCACGAAGGCCTACCTCCAACA
Source organism: Agapornis roseicollis (assembly GCA_002631895.1). Taxonomy (NCBI): domain Eukaryota; kingdom Metazoa; phylum Chordata; class Aves; order Psittaciformes; family Psittacidae; genus Agapornis; species Agapornis roseicollis. The sequence continues at coordinate 46,812 of NDXB01001054.1, forward strand.
ACACCTACTTAACAGGCAATTTTCCAGGACTTTTCTTATTGGTTTCCCAGGAGGCTAACAGATCTAAAAAAGCAACTAAACTGACATTATGGTTTCTAACAGGCTTGTCTGCTGCTTTAGTTTAGGCAGGGTGTATGTCAGGGTAATTCTGTCTGCAACTGCACTTACCTTCTCTGTCACTTCTTTCCGTATTTCCTGTGGGGGGAAACAGATATCAGGAAGGCTACAGATTATTCACACTAATTTCTCCTCCAAAGGTAAGACTAAATCTAAGGAGTTTGGGTGACCCATACATCTAGAGGGTGGTCCTTCCTCATTTCAGCTCTTTTACTTTTAACAGCCCTTGCATAAGAACAGTTCTGATTATGTGAAAAGAAGGAAGAATACATTTTTTTGTTCTTTGACATCCTGGGAAAACAAAGAACCTTTTCTCAGAACTGTTTTGGAGAATAGGAAGGAAAACCACATTTTAGGATACAGAGAGCAAATATATTGGCTGGCATAGCATAGCCAAATAGCAACAGGAGCAAGATCTGGTTAGCCAAGCCATTTTTCACCTTTTCCAGTCAGTTTCACTGTTTCTTTTCTTACTGGGAAGGATTCCTGCCAAAAAGCCTTGCCCAGACACGCTGGTCTGGACACCACTGCAGTTACAGACCTTGGTGTCAGAGGAGGGTTTCCAGCAATTCTATTGGAGAGGCTGCAAGCTTAAATACCAAACCACTAAAGCCTTGAATCCAGTAAACAACACAGAATAAACAGGATTCTTTTTTTATTGTTGTTTTGTTTCAAGACTACTTTGGCAGCCAGGCTTATAAAGCTTCTCCGCAGTGGCTGAATCCGAGGAGCAAGCAAGGTACTCTGGGATATGCCATGACTGACAGGTAAGAGACCAAATTCCAAGGTATCTTAGGGGGAAGTGTGACCTTTTTATGGCCCTGCTCAACAGTGGACCAAAATTTCAGGGCTGTGTATCAAAAGAATGTTTCACAAACACCTCCCTGCTACCATCCTTCACAACTGTCCCTTCAAATGCAAGGCATGGCCATAAGCAACATGGTCATGTGAAATCTGTGCTCAAGGTGGTGGGTCTATGCCCCATGAACACAGTCAAGTCTTTGGCCATGTTTCAGGGGCAACTCAGGTCAGAATATCTTCACGGTAATCCCATATCCTACCTCTGCTGAAAGGCTGGGTTCCTCAGCTATAAGCATCTTCAGAGTTCTAGCGTAGGCAGCATCATACAGTCCTAACTACTGATGGTGTCACCGAGAAACATTATTTTTCTGCTTCACTGTGTTCTATATATGTGCTAGGATTGCACCAAATTTAAGGCTGTGAAATGCCTGCCAGACATTAGTTTCTTTTTACAACACAACTCAAGCAGGAGGTGACGCTTTACTAAGACAGCTTTTCAATATGGGGAGGCAGCTCTTTTAATACCATAAACAGAGAAAACAAGATACAAAGAAATCAAGCTGAGTGCTGACAACAGCCCTGGTCTCACAACTGATTGCTAAAAGCTGCACTCCTCAGCATCCCACCTTAACAGAGCTCTTGGGGTCTCCTCCTCTGTTGATGTTACTGAGCCGTGAGCACTTCAACCATCCTACCAAGGACAAAAAAAAAGCCAGGATTTTTAATAACATTGGCTTTAATGGTTTCTTTCATCTCAGTCTGCACAGCAGCAGATTTTTTTTTATATCAACCTTGAATTTGTACCTATTACAAGCCTATGTAAAACTCTGAATAGCAAATATACTACATATGCTAATAGCCTGCGAACAGAATCCAAAGTCTGAACTCTGTGGAACAGGGGACATAGCTTTGTAGCTCTGATTGAATAGAAAATTTTCTTTCTTTTTGAGAACAATCCTATCTAGGAGCCTTGGGGAATTTATATCAAACCACTCAATTATTGCACAAGGAAAGATTCAACACTGATACACAAAGGAATTTCTGCCCTTTTGTTTATGCTGTTCAGATATACTAGTCATAGTATAGTATAATAAGACTTGCTAACACTGCTTTATTCCTTTAGGAGTAGATTGTTCACTGCTTTGCTTTTCTCCCTCCCCCATGCCATCTAGACTGCAGCATGTGTTTTGGAGACAGATATGTAAGTCGTACTGTGAGACTGAGGATGCTGGTGACTAAGTCTCAGTATGACTCAATGGGAGTGGGCAGTAACAGATGTACAAAGCTGGGTTAGATTTATGCAAGCCAGCTTTGTACTTCACAAGGCTATTGCAATTTATTTTATTTGACTTTACTTTTAAGGCTGTTCATATTAAAGAAGAACAATTGAATGGGTCTGGAGAGTTTGAGATGGTAGAAATGAGATATTCAGAGACTTAATTTTGTCTGCAGCGTGAAGATGCCAGGGGCAGCATGATCCAGGAGTCACCCAGGTGGCTGTGCAGGACCAGCTTGTGTGCACTTCAGTGTCAAGATGGATACAGCATCATATTTGATATAACAGGTGGTGAATCACCCTAAACAATGTGCCTGGAAGAAATGGGAAATTTTCAGTCCCAAAGAGGCATAATGTAAAAGACTAGGGAGTAATGGCTGGCTGAAATCTAACCCAGAACTCAGCATGTGAAAATCCCCACCCATCTGGTGATTTATTCAATGTCCTATATCAAAAAACAATATATGAAAAGTTTATATGAAACTTTGCATAAGAAAACCATCCTATGTGTAATTTACAGACTTTTCTTTCAGCTGTAAGAAGGAGACAGGCAAAGTATTACAGAGCTACTGAAGACATTTCTCCCCTCTTCTCACCCATAGGGCACCTGGCTCGGATTGCCACCACTTGGTCAGAAAGAACTGCTAAAACTAAGAATTTCAAGGGGATGGGCTGAGCCGGGAAACTAGGAAGTCCTTGATATTTCCCAGTAAATAATTGTCTTCCAAGCTGTTCTTCCCGAGTTATCATGATCATGGGATCCAGGCAGCCTCTTGCACACCATTCTTCATCTCTAACCCTTCTGACTGCTTCTGACAGGCATTTATCTCCAGCAGTCTACAGAAAGTTCACCTTCTGATTCTGTAGATAAGGTTCATCAACAAAAACTGCCAAGCTGTGGATTGTTTTTCTGGTTTGCTCTCAGACTTAAACCACTAGAACACATTCCTACACTGTTCATGGAAAATAGAGAATTTTCTTTCAGGAGTCGTGCTCTCCTGCCAGGAAACACCATTGTATCTTCTTCGTGATTCAGCCTTTGCAGATGAGCTATGCACAGACAGTTTGGGGTGGGATGCAATCCACCTGCCTAGACCCCCATAATGCCTATATTGTCCTGAGACCTCAGGGCTGTATGGGAATGCTGTAATGAAGGGTACTGCTCTCCACTTCATGAATGAGTCACAAACCATCACGAGGGCTCTCTGACAAAGCCTGAATACGATCCCCATGTACACGACAGCCTGGTTTGTCAGCTCCTTCACACCACAAACCACACAGCACGGTGACTGGCAGCATGTTTATTACAATGGCAGATGGGCAACCTAGCAAATGTGTAAATAGCAAAATGCCATTAACAAAAAAAGAAAGAGAAAGTGAGAGAATAGCAGATAAAGCAAGTCAAGGAGGAAACAAAATTCTCAGTATTCCCCATGACACCACGATCCACATACAAACTCAACATTAAGTGCTATTCCTGCACTACTCCTGTTGAAGAAAACTTTTCTCTGGTGAGTTGTTTCCTCCAAGAAGCACCAACAGTTAAGAAACACAAAGTAAAAGCAGAAGATAACATACCTCAGACCTGGAAAATGTGGTCAGATGAGTGGTGAGGAAGTTAAGAAACAATCAAAGACATGGCTCTGGAGAAGGACTGCAGGAGACTGGAAATGATACCTTCAAATGGCACATAATCCGTGCCAACAGAATTGCTTTCCATTACTTACATAGTTGCCTTACATAAACAAGACACAAGATCCTAATGTATTTGCAGAGAAATGCATGTATTTGCTATAAAACAACTTCAGCCACAGTGAAATAGCAGAACCCCAGGGAACAAAAGATGATTTTGCCATAATGTAACAAAAACACTTGAATCACTGCAGCATGGGGGCAATCTGAAGGGCATTCAAAGGATCATCATGAGGCTTTCTAAGTCATCTCTACACTTCAGCTACTTTAAAGTCACTGTTTTTGCGTATTTTTGTTTTTCCTCACTCTCCATAGGCCAGATCTCTTTGAAAAACATTTCCTCAGGGAAGAACAAAACAAAACAAAATCAGAACTGATTTTGACTCCATGGTCTCATGTAAGAAGGACTTGCAGGGTTCTCCTTTGTATATGTAGGATTAAAAAAGGTGAAATTCACACCAGGCAGAACATCTCTGCTATAAATAGTTGAGCTGCAACTATTTTTTCCAGTTCAGTGCATTTAGGAAGAGAGCTGCCTATTGCCTCCTCTTTACATTCTTGTCAGTTAATAAGCGTGAATAATCTTAACAATTAGAAGAAAGCTCATAGCTGCAAAGCCAGGCAAGCAAGGGATCCACTATGATCAAGCAGTACCTCAAAAACACCCAACAAAAAACAAAACCAAAAAACCCCAAAAATAAAAGCAAAGAGAAAATTGGGGAAGGATAAGAAGAAGAGGATGGCTCTGTGCTTGGTGTGCTGAAAACCTGAATGGGAAGTCAAAGGGGACAACATGTGTAGCCTATGACAAGAGAAAATTCTGTTCTCGATGCTTTCCTGCTGCATTTTCCTGTACCAGTTGCAACTGCAGAGAACAATTTCGTGTCTACAAAGTTTAAAATCACTCTGCCATAGCTTTTCTGTTTTAGCACCACAGGTAAAGGAGACCAAGACATACAATGTGCTTTATTTCTTAGGCTAAACAATTTTTTTTTTACTTTTCCCAGAAGAATGGGTGTCTTCATTCTTCACCTTCCAAACTCCATATTTGAAGGTATATTTTGCTGAAGTGGGCAACATAATAAGTAAGTCCTCAAGGACAGAAACAAGCTCTAATTCTGAGATGATCCAGAAAATGTCACAGTCATAGTACAGTACTCTGCCCTAAATTCATCTTGTATGACCTTCAGGTCCCAAGGGTGGATTTGAGCCAAGAGATACTGAGATCTGGTATCATTATTATTTTTTCCAGTTAGTGGTGCCATGCAATACTAATAAATTACATTACATAATTCAGCCTGTGGGAATCCAAATTGCTTTACAAACCACATATGCAGTCCAGAATAGCTTCACAGATGCACTTGAGTGATGAGACTTTCACTGGTTGCCCTGGCTTTCTGGTATACCTCTGGGAAGGCATCAAGGATGAGATATCTTCTCACCTAACTTCAACCATTCAAACCACTACTGATCTACCCCACACTTTTTGTCCAGCCTAGAGAGCAGGGAAAAGCCAGCATTTCCAATGGGCAATTTGCTCCCATTCCCCTGGTATGGAAATAGCTAGACAACTTGCATAAACTGTGGTTGATTCAGCATAAGATCGACGAACCCTGCCTCTGACCTCTCTCTCTTTGCTGCTTATAAAGTGGGACTAAAATCACTTATTTTCTTTTTTTACTTTAATTTAGAAAGTAAGCTATCCCAACAAGGGATTGCCACTTGCTACTGCCATGTCTACCCGGCAATCACAAGCCTGGTTTATACCAGCTCACTTTCACCCAGCTCCACACAGCACTGATAAAAGGGTAGCCATGACAACACATGGGTTAGCGTAGGCTGCAAAACCCCCATGGGAGGCTGAGTAAATACTCCAGCTATTTAGCTTACTCCTCATTTCCACCAGCTGTCAGAACTCAGCCAGGCTAATTTAAGCCCAGCTTCAATCAGATCTTCGCTTGCAGTCTAGACACATCATAGGCATACATACAATGGGCAGCGCAGTGAGGTCCTAGGTTCTGTTGGCATTTCTCAGTGTTACAAAGATGTGCATTTTCTTTACATAGCTTTGGCTGCTGCATATAAAGCAGGGTTAACGCTTTGACTGGGCAAGTGCTAATTGGAGTGAAGAAGCCACTGTGTCCAATTGAAACAACTAGAATTTAAATTTTAAGATAACAGGCCAGCAATAAAACCTCTGAGAAAATCATGTTTCTTAAGAGAATTGGCACAATCTAAGTGAAATGTGGAAGGGATAGTGTACCTTGCACTTCTACCTTGCACCAAGTGTGACCACGTCATGCAGTCTTCTCACACCAAGCCCTGGACACTTGTTAAGACTGTCTCAAGAGATGTGCTTCAAAATGTATCATATTTCTGCTTGGAAAAAGGTGTTAAAAGCCACCAATGACCATCTCTGGAAGAAAGATGGATAAAATATTTACCCATCTGGAAAATCTTATGAACAATGAGCCAAATGGAAGAACACAACAAAGAGATTACTCACTGTCACTTGAAAGAGCTATCACTGAAAATAAGTTTTCACAGTGGGTCCAGTTGGGAAATAATTGTTATATGGAAAGGGAAGGATGGAAATAAACACTGAAATTTTTATCTAATTACTGTACATGCAATGCTAAAATTTTAAGATAGGTATTTCCCAAAATAAACTGCAGGCCTCTTCCAAAGGCTATGGCTTTCATCAGTATCTGCTTGTTTATTGTTGGGTTTTTTTTCCCTACAATTTGTTCCTACTTTAGATCTAGATAAAAAAAAAATAAACCCTTACAAACAAGCCATATTCGCTTGTGGCTCCTTTAGAAAGACTTTTTTCCATTTTAACTACCTTATTCTTTATATGTCCACTTGAGAATTGTGATTACAATGGACCTCTCTAAACATGCCATGGCCAAAGACAAGCAAAACCACATTCAGGTAAATTCAACTGAAAACTTGCACTTGATACCTACAGATACATGTCAAAAGTCATTTCTGCTCTATGCAATGGTTTTGAAACCCAGTAGACACTGATGAGCTGAAACAGGCAAATCTGCATTTGATTTGGCTGGCAGTTTATGCATCAAAATGTGTCAAGAAGCATTTGATCCTGCTTGGAGAGTAAGGGAAACATTTCCAGGTTAGCAGGACACCCTGGACACAGTGACAGATGGGCAGAGTATGCGCCTGGCATGGGAGAGGCCATTTTATAACTGGCTGTTGCTCCAAGCCATGTGGCAGACAGTCCAAACCCATTTGTCACAAAAAAATAAAGCTCTCACTGGAATTACCAAACCAAGGTGCAAGAAGAGCCCACGACTGCGGCTCACCAGAGTATGGACACCTGCCCTGCCAAGGAGCACCACCAAAAACCTCCACAAAATAGGCCTGCACCCAAGCAGGAAGCAAAACTAGGCAAAAGACAACAAAGACAATTTTTTTTCTCAAAATGAATTAAATCCACAAGCAGGAAACTTAGATTCAGAATAACATTTTGTAGTCTTGTTTTGCTTTTTATTTTTATTTTAATAGAAAAGCACTGACTTTTCCTTACTACCAAAAATAAGTTCATGTAAGTAACATGGCTCTAAAAAGATACTGGTTGTTTTTTTCTCATCAAGAATGTTGATTTCCATCTATACGTATTGTGTAGCTGTACAACTGTTAGCATGCATTTAAATCCAAGTCTAATTAAAATTTATTTTGAGCTCTATTAGGCATAGAAATTACACTTAGAGCCACAGTCAGTCACTAGAAGTCTCTATATACCTACTAGAAAAGTGTCTTTTACATCAGAGCAAGAGGCTAAGTTTACCAAACATGTATTGCTTCTAAAAGCTAAAATATGTATTCCTTCTAGCAGTGATGGTGATAAACAGATTTCACTGGTGACTGTGTCCTCCCAAACGTAGACATGCTAGTGCTCATCTCACAGAACATCAATTTGGTTTTTTACACATTTCTTATATTACACGTATAGCTCTCATATAGGAGACTATATATGACAAATATATACAGTCATATAACGTGCGTATATAGACATGATAACAAGCTCTTACAGCTCTGCCATTTAGTTGATATTTTAAGATCATTAAATATCTCTTGACTCCAGATCACCTTGTCACTCAATCTGCTCCGTGGCCAAACACACCAAAACAACACAGGGATTTCCTCCGCCTGCTGGAAAACTGGCGGCTCCTTGCTACCTGAAGCAAACTCTGGGTAGAGGTGATTTCCACCACCTCCGCGGTTGCCTTTAAAGGCTTGCAATGATATTGCTTTTATTCTCCTAATTTCTCTTTGCTGAGTGTCAGACCTTGCAGTACAGACTGACAGGGGGGTGGTGGTTTGTGTTCACTTCAAACTGTGGCATTTTTCAAAATAAATATGGTTTTGTTCCACTCCCAGTCATAAAAAAAAAGGACTAAGTTGAGTACTAGAGTTCTCTTTTGCTGGATTTTCCATTGCCTCCCTTTGGATTAAGGGTCAGCCTCCTGTCAGCAGGATCCATTTCACCCTCCTGCCCACCATTCCCTCTTCTGACACAAGCTCCTGGCCCCCAGACTCCAAATTTTACCATGTTTCTCCCCCAACCCCCTCCCAATTTCGGGTTTCTCTCACTACCCAGGGCTGCTTGAAGTCCATACAGCCTCTGCTTTCCAGCCTCTCCCAGACTCCTGACTCTTCAGCCCACACAGAGGATAGAGCTGAGGGTGAAGTCTCCCCCAGAGGCAGATACCCCAGTCTTTCCTGTGGCCTATAGCAGCAGCTAAACCACAGTGACCAACAAACAAAACACACCAGATGCTGCCAGAGTACTCTGTATCCTTTACTAGCACAAATTTCAGTTGCTATTCATCAAACTCCTCCCATCACCCCACTAATGAAGCATCTTCAAACCCTTCAGGCTTCAGGTCTGATCCCGGGAAAGACTAATCCTTGTCTTTAATGGGTATTTATTATCTCACAGGTCTATTAATTGCAGCACAAATTGCATGTACTCAACATTAATCCTAGTAGCAGAAGGAAAAATATGCAAGAGAAACATTAAGAACCCTGTAATAAACCTCTTTATACTGACAAATCTCATCAAATACCAAATTAAAATCAATAAGCAAAACTGGAGCTCCTGAAAACCTATGATTCGGGGTTTGCAATGACTGGCCATGGCAATTAGTTGCCCAGCAGTTCAGGCTGCTCTGAGATGAGCAGTATGAGAAGCCAGGCATTGCAGGATTCAGAGAGCAGTTGGTTTTAGGCTGAAATTAAATAAACACCCCCCAGAAAATAATCTCTCTTTCCAAAACACTAAGGAAAAGTTATGCAAGGAAAAAAATAAATCCCCCAAGCTACATTCTTTAACTAGATAAAAGAACATGTTCAGCCTTGGAGTATCTATTGTAATTAAACGCTCTAAAACCAGGACAGCAGCCCAGTGCCAGCCATGCACACACAAAAGAGACAAAACACAATGAAAAAAAAAAAAAACACCAAGAAAAAATATCTGAGAACCATGCATCTCTTACACAGCCTGAAGAATGCCTGCCTCTCAGCACAGTCCTGCAGTGCACTCGGGCGTCCACCTAAATGAATGCAAAACCTACTCCCCTGCTAAGATCAACAAATTGAAAAATAAGAATTTAAATCCAAAGAAACCCACATATAATCGAGCCCCGTTCTGACTTACAGCTCTGAAAAATCCTGCAGTCTGGCTGGAAATGTCCATTGAAGAACTGCATTCAAAGCTTTTCCCTAAAGGCAAGCGCATTTAAACATCTCAGGCTCTGCTACTGAACCCGATGCTGCAACAGATGGGGATCAGGGCTGGGTGTGTTCCTTCTTCCCATCACGGCGCTGCAAGAGCACGGCAGAAACCGTAGGTATCGCAGGAGAAGGCAGGCGATGGTTTTCTCCCTCGCTGCAGGCTCCCTGCCAAAAATGCTTTAGACATTGCAAGATTCGATTACACGACTGCAGCAACCTGCCACATTAAATCTGATGGGGGCCAGCGATGCACACGGATGGTACAGGCAGGTAATTAAGCACTGTATTGGATGCATTAGCTAAATGTTGCAGGTACACCAGGGAAGTTGGAGAGTTCAAATAACCACAGACATTTTTAATGTGATCAGAAGAAAAAAAGATCCTGCTTTCAATAGCAGCAGAAGTTTCAGATAACCAAGACTGCGTCTGCATCAGTATCGAATACTTAGGGAAGGCAGCACAGAGCAGCAGATGCATTTCCAACTGCTGGAGTGTCTGCTGCACTGTAACAGCCCTGTTCCCCGCTTAACCACAAGTCCACTTTGTGGCTGCACAAAAGTCACATTATTTCTCTGGGCTTAGTTTTCCCACCTGCAGCATGAACAAGGGAAGACTTAACTGACTTTGTAACTTGCTATAAAGACCTCACTGGAAAAACACAGCGTCTGAGATTGAAGTATAACATTACCATCAAAAATAAAGACAATAGCAGATTTTGAATGGGTACCACAAGAGCAAGTGTTAGCAGAGCAAAGCAACCTCCACCAGTAAGACCTAAGGAATGGTGGGGAGCCATGTTTTCTTCTTAATCAAGTATTATTTGGCAAATTCCTCTTTATAATCACATTCAGCTTTGATTATTCTACCAACCAATCTCATAGTACCCTTTACTAGCAATGGAATCACCCTTCAGACCACAAGGCCATATCCTAAGCCAAGATGGTTTTGAAGGCTGTCACAGATGAAGTCACCTCTGGTAGAATAAAGATGACATGAAGGCAAAAAGCAGAAAGATCACCTCCACAGTTTCTTGTACTTTAACAGCAGGCATCGAACTACTCATGCAATGAAGTGACACCTCTCTGAAGAGACAGGTGTCCAGGTCCTGAGCCATGAATTACTGCCCATCCTTTTGTGGTCATTTCAAAATAACATTTGTGATGATGTATTGAAAGACTCTGATATGGAGGGTTTGCTTTAAGTAATGGCTGCCTGTCACTTAAACTGCTACAGTAAGGCGGGCTTGGCTTTCGCATCACTATTTATCCTATCCATTGCAGGAACCTGCACCCTTTTGCAACTGACTGGAACCAACACCACTCTTAAGAGTCTGTCTAAAACAAATAATAAATGTCACTGAAGCAGGGCAGTATGTTTTGTTCAGCAGCAAAAGAGGTGATGTCCAGCTGATACCCCCCCCCCCATACCAGGCAGAGAGCACACCCTAGGGAATGGCTGCTGCCCTCCCCTCCCTTGGCCTGCTAAGTGCATCTGACAAAACAAGTTGCTTCAGAACAAAAAAGCTGAAAATGGTTCGTACTGTTCACTCACCAATGGCAGCTATTGCCTGAACCATTTTAAGGCAAGCTCAGTGGCAGCCCTTTTTAACACAGAAATATTCAGCATTTAGAAGGGTTTTCCCCAGCTAAATATTTTATGCAGGCAGAATATACAAATAATTTAGGAAAACAAAAAAGCTTAGTCTTAATTTCTGTTTCAAAGGTATCAGAGAAACCAGTCAACCAGCTGGAGCAAGCAAAACACATCTATGTCTCACCTACTTGAGCTGCAGGAGAAAGGAAGGTATCTGTGGCTGACTAAGAGGGGGCAAAAGGGAAGACTGGATATATCTTGGAATAAAAGAGGTTCTCCTACAAGCCGGAGTGCAAAACAAGGTTCATCTCAGAAGCTTTCCTGTACAGCTGACCTAAAAGGATTATTCTGATTACAGATCAGTTCAAATAAAAAGGGGTATTGACAGCCAGGAAAATGTCCCATATCCCTAAACCATCCCTTTCAAATCACTCACAGGGCTCAAGTGCAATGTAGCCAGTTTCAAGAATCACTCAGACACATTACGGCGTTTTTTAAAACAATTAATCTTCAAGACTGGTTCTGGTCTCAAAGTCTAATTTAGCACAAATTCTACCTCAAAAACATGCCTTTTCCTCCCCCACCTTTGGATAAGGAGTATGAAGCAGAAGAAACATATTGCACAACTACATTTCAGATAAGAACAGTCATTGGTTTAGATACCATTTCATAAATATTTGCTGAACTAGTGTTTGGATTCTGTCCAGTTTCTGACATCGATGAAAAACACTGAATCATTTGCCATTTTCTTTCACCCTTCTGGGGTGAAAAATAGGCAGGGATGTTTTATTGTTACCACTTCTTACCATTACGTAATGACTGCTCACATTTATGTTGAGGTGCTCTGCCAAAGAAGCCCAAGCTATTCTTGAATCTATAGACCTTTAGTGCCCAAATCACAATTATGTAAATATTTATGCATTCTTTATTAATTAATTAAAGCCTCTCTTAGGACTGAAATATTCCCAGATCAAATACCTGCAGCTGGATAGGCAACTAGGGAAGACCTGAGAAAAAACAAACTGACTTCTGAATAATAAACACCTTGTTTCAAATTGGCATTTCAAGCGCATATGCTCTATTGGAGATGCTGAGGCTCAGAGCTGAGACAGAGCAGCCTCAGTGACAAAAGGCAGCAGTGAATTTGTGTACAGCATCTTGCATAAAATGGTGCACCATATGAAAATACCCAAATAAAGCTATTGAACCATGTTTTCAATCACACTTTATTGACAAATTTTAGGAGTCTGCATGAACAGGGATCCAGAATTCCAGTTGTTTCCTTATATATTAAGGACAATTTAGAAGACTCTAGAAAACGCTTTACATAATCAACTTTCCATGCCAATAGATTTTTCAGACTTTTTAGATCTTTTCAAAAATTCTCAAGTCTTTGCCTTTCAAGCTCAGCAGTCATTATTCATCTAATAAATGCATGTCCTTAAAAAAGATTTCATTTTGGAGCACTTCTAGATCACTCACATATTTGGGCTGGCCATACAATTTTCACACTTTCCCTATCAGGAACACTGGAAGGGAAAAATCACCAAAACCCGCTTGTGCCTGTGAAAATGAATGACACACACACACTTACAGTCCAAAGGGCAAACTATGAGGAAAGGAAATTCATAACTGTCACACTTTCACGAGCATAAAGCTCCAGAACTACTTGCCGAACCGAAACAGAGTCAGCGATGTACCAGATGTATCTTGTTTTTCCATTTGAAGAGTTTGCAAAAATTCAGAGCCAGACCTTCAATCAGCTTCAGATTTGGTGGCACGCAATTCCTGCAAAATTCCCTCAAGCTGTTCCAACACACCAACTCTATTTCATCTTTTTGGTCCAAGTACAAGCCTACAGGATCATAAATTTCAAACTAGCAGCAAAGCAACCTTCCACGATTTCCCTGAGGAGACTAAAAATGCCTGGCTATTGGTTGGTGTTATTTATATTCTGTAATTTTCCACAAAGATCTGGTGGATTTCTAAGTACTACATAAATTCAGTGAGTTCAATAGGGCGTGCTTCCATTATAGTTTCCTTGTTCTTACTAGGCAAGCAGTCCCTTGAACTCAATGGAGCTACTGTCTGTGAAGATACCACGTAGGACCACAGCAGCACATAGTGATTACCGAAGCATACGGTGAGCCAGAGCTCTGCATGGCAGGGCAGGGCTTTTGTTCAGTGTGTAATTAAGAAAGATTCTCTGCATTTTTACAAGGAGCACAGTCATCATAGCAGCGTTGTTCTATCCCCGCTTTACCACAGAAACCAAATGCAACACACAATATAGATGTGCACCACAGCAGCCTGCAGCCAAGAAGCCAATGCACTTGGGGGATGCTTGGGTGAAAGAAGCAACTCCTTGATGGGCAGCAAAAGCCACAGCAGCAGTTGGGAGGCCAGCAGAGTCCAAGGAAAAGGTGAAATGGGGAGAGAAAACTCCTGAACTGCATCATAAACTACACCAGCTCTTAGCAGGACACCGAAAGTACTTTCTCGAGAGTTAATGTTTGGCAAAAAGCAGCTGTGATCTGCAAGGGTTGGAAAAGAGAGTATAATTAAACAAAAAAGCATTAAGCACTGAGAATAAAAGGTAGGAATGAACTGTGGAGTCCATTGCCCAAAGGAGGCAAAATTGGAAATCAGGGTTGCAGATATAGTACAAAATGGAAAGAGAGCAGAGAAAAATATCTCATGCAAAACCAAAATCCACAATTTATTCCTTTATTCGTCTCAAAGAGTCACAGTTTTTTTCTTTGCAATTTTTCAGCATGATCTACCAAGCAATGAACTGAATAGCTGGGATTCCTGACTCAGTGTTGACAAACCAGACAGAGAACATCCATGTGGAAAAATAACCAAACCCCAGTAAGTAAGTGCCCATCTCTCCTGAGGGAGGGAGCAGCCTGCAAGCCTCTGCAATGAAGGTTGATCACACTGCACCAGAGATGCCTCATCCAGCTCGGGCACCAAAAACAGGAGAGCTGCAGGTACAAATTAACATGTCTAGTTCTTCAGCAGGACTAAACCAGAGGCTGTTGGTTTGTTTTTTTTTCCTCTGTATTTATATACATATATAAATGCAAATGATACGAAACTATTAGGTGTTTGTACAATAACAGTATCAGAGGGTGAACAACATCATCTTTGTGCCCTGTCCTGCACTGGCCCTTCCCACCACCTTTCCCACCTTTTCCCCATCTCTAGAGCTACACAGGTGGAGGGATGCATCCCCAGTCCTGTATCATGAGGAGGAGGAGGCTGGAGGCACTCTTGGAGAGGAGCCAGCACAGAGCTGCGTTGTGTCTGGGATCAGCTGAGGTCCCTGAGTGACAGGGAAGAACTGTGAGGATTGGGCTAGGAAATGATGTTCAGTAACTCACAAAGCAGAGGATTGTCGCTCTGTAGCCTTTGTGATGGGGATGAAGTCCCACAGAGATGTCCTGATCTCTGAGGACAAATAAATCAGAGAACAGAGGCTTGGTGGCCCCTCATTCAGCCTTGCCCAAGGCTTTCAGAGGGGCTGTGACACCAGGATCAGCAATACTCTGGGAGGTTTTGAATCAGAACTGTGCAAAATCAATTGGTTACTCAGTAGAACCTGAACGAGCTTAGAGAGCCCACCACTTTCCTTCTCTAACAAAGGCACTGAATTTCAGAAGTCCTGAAAGACAGGAGATGGGTCTTAACCTTCTTCTAGCATACCCCTTACAGGCTTGGCTTAGAAGTACCCTTTGTGAGACATAAATGGTCCCACAAGACAACAGAAGAAGTATAATACTACAACATCTAGAAATGAGAGTGAGCCACAAGGGAGTAGCAGCTAGTGGGTTAATATTAAACTCTCCAACTACATGCTTCAGCATAAAATCCTCGTATATCTGTGTGCAAACCCAAGATCCAGGGTATGATTATGGAGATCTATGAAAATGTGTACTCTGCAATATGACTTTTCAGCTTCACTAATCCCAGAGTGACCAGTGAAGGACCAGCACTTCCATAAAGACATAGCAACAATAACACTGGTGAATGAAGATGCCTCTGCTCTGCTGCTACCTCCTTGATACCTTTGCTTTCAGGCTGATCCATATTCCCTCCCTCAGCAACATGCACTCCTGGGGACTGAAGTAGCAATTGGGATGGGAGTCAGTGCCAAAAAAGCTGGGTGAATGGGGTGGAATAATGAGGCAGTAAGGAGGAAAAAGGTGATGGTAATTAGCTCCACATAAAACCAGTCACACCTGAACTGTCTATAATATTTTAAGCCTGGCTTGGAGTCAGTGGCTGAGCACATATAATGCTACAGCACATCTGCAGCTCTAAAGAGTTCTAATTATTTACCCAAAAGAAAACATCCCACTATAATAACATCACAGCACAGCCATCCTGGAATTAAGATGCTCTCGCACATTGCACAGCACGTTTTATTTTCTCTGAACCTTATGACTATTTGTCACCCATCTTAGAACTCAGTCATGCTGGACACTGAGTTATTTCATCTAAGTTGTCCCCGTGACTCCAGGGTACAGGTAAATTACCCACATACTTACACTTTTGCACAGCCTGGCTAGGGACAGTATGTTCTTCATGTTGGGGATTCTGGGTTTTTTAAGGCACTGTGTGCACGTAGCAACTTTGCTGCATGCAGGTTTAAAGTATGCAATAAATAGTAACCATTAACTCTGAATTGAAGCAAGAGCCCACCTAGAATAGGATAAAGTGGCTGCCTACATACAGTAATGAGCAGTTAAAATGTCATCAAAGGTTTAGAGGCTGAAGTACAAAGATCTCTCCTGGTATCAACTGGCTGCTGAAAAAAGAAATGGAGACAGCAGCACCCCACAGCATTTCAAGTAGGTCAGCATTGCCAGAAAATAAATACTTCTAAATAAATATATTGCAATGCAGAAACCTGACACAGAGTCACAAATTCACTATAAAGGATATGATAAATGTGTTTGTCAGCTTAGTGAAAGTAAAGTAAGCAGTTTATCCACTCATTTTCATTTAGAGACATACAGCAGTTGGGGGCTGAACATAATGGGTACAAGCAACATGAGCATTTGCAGATTCTCATGAACACTTTAGGAATAGCTACATCTACAGGAGTGTGCTAGATCCTATTGGCAAGAGCAGTCAGACTTTGAGACTGTAACTACAGATGATTGCAGGGAGGTTTGGAATACAGACTATTTATCTGAGAGCCAGGCTGTTTCATCTGCTGCCACCTTACCTGTGGGTTGCCCAGGTCTCAGGGGAGGATGCTCCAGCATGGGCTGAGGCTGCTGGCAGAGCAGCCATGAGGGAAAAGGCTGGTGGTCAGGGCTCCCCTTCACTGATGCTGGAGTTCAGGGCCACATTCCCTCCCCAAAAGGATGCAAGGTTCTTGGAGGCAAAGCCCCCCTGGCTTATTTTGGCATCCACTATCCAAATGGAAGCCATGTGGTAATGAGCTCTGAAATAGATGCCTTTTATGATAGAAGCTCAGTGTTTACTTAACAGGCAGAAGCTTGCAAATAGCAATTCCAGTTATTTTAAGATTAAATATTCAATTTCTACCACAGGAACTTATTTGCAAAAAAATTACAATAAAAGTAAAACAAACAACCAACAAATAAGAGCACACACAGTTTAGGTTCTACCTCCTCATTTTGCTATGTCAATAACAATTTAAAATAAGCCCACATCGGAAAGAAAAGTGCGCTCTCAGAGCCTCTGACCACAAGCAACAGCACTTTAAATACATCCCAGAAACAAAATTTGCCTGAAGAAAGTTCGATTTGATTTTTAAGAACCCAACAAATAAACAACCAATCAAATTTTAAAAACCAAATTATTATTGCAGAAGAAAAGCTTATGTCCATTTCTTCAGTATTCTGGGTTTGTCTGGGGTTTTTGGTTTGTAAGGTGCATTTTAAGGTAAAAAAGCACTGTACACTAAGCAGTCACTACGGCATATATAAAAATGGGGGGGGGGGGGGGGTTACTTAAAAGGTTCAGAAAA
>NDXB01001054.1:66814-80643 GCA_002631895.1 Agapornis roseicollis
TTTTTTTTTTTTTTTTACCACCACAAAGATATTAGTGCATTTCCAAGGTGGAATTTCCTTTCCCAGGGCCAAGTAAACATCCAACACCTACTCCAGTCAGTGATGACTCGGGTATTGTGTCAGGCTGTAGACTACATCCCAGCCGAAAGCCAACCCAGCCAGTATCCCCCAGATCTCTTAGTCTTTACTTAACCTGCCTGTGAAAATTTTAGTTGTGGACTTCCTAGTCACAGCTTGCCCACATAAGTAATTGAGAGCCTTCCAGGGAAAAGTGAGCACCAGCAACATCCACTAATTTTTCACGTATCTAACCTTCTTCCTGAGTCCATTACTCATAAAAGTAAATAGGTTTATCTGGTTTAGTGCTACAGTTTGATGTTCAAAGGCTGAAAGGACAAATGTTATGCTCCTGCATGGAATGTATATTGGATCACAGAGAAGAAGAGGTGATACACACACTCAAGGCTAAAATGAAAGGAGGAGTTTGGGACAGGAGGGATTTCCTCTTCTTCCTTCCTTCCTGCCCTGATGTGAAAGTGCCTTGTTTGCTTCTTTCTCATCTTTTTATGTATGGTCCCTTTCCCAGGGCCACCTGGGAAATTTATCTAACAAAGTCTTCCTGACATGAAAGTACATTTCAAAGTAAAAAGCTGGTAGCACCCTTGATTACTCCAGCTCCTTTCCTGTAGCACGTTACAGTGGTGGGTTTTGGTGTGTTTCTGTGAATAGGGCATAATAAGTGTCCTGTAGATCCTTCTAACATGAAACTTTTGGGGATGGCCAGCACTAGCGCTAACAGACGAGCACCTCTTAGAAAGAAAAACCAGGAGTCATTCACATTGAATAAAAAGCAAGCACAGCACTTCAGGGATGTATCTCCAAGTTTCCATCTCTCACACACACATAAAACCCACAACAATACACTCACTGCAATGAAAGCCATTGCACATGGATCTTTTTAAGATACTTAATTTGTTGCTCTAAGCAACCACCAGAGCAGCTTATTCATCCAGCTATAACTGCAAGCATTCAGCTGCTTAAACTGAGTTCTCAGGCCAAATTAATTTCTTATAATCAAGGAGATGAGGTAACAGGACAATACCAAGCAGGCCATAGCAGTCATACCCCACTACTAAATTTCTTCAGTTTATAGAAAACGCTAGGTGGCATTTCCTGTATCAGCTACTCAGAAGGCTGCACAGCAAGTCAGCGGCTCTAATACCTTACAAAACTAGTTGTAAAGCCATAAACTTGATATACAGCTTCAGCTACAGCCACATGCTCAAAACATGGACCACAATGGAATCTACTATTTGGCAATTCCTATTTTAACAAATTAAGTTGCCTTCAAGCCTTGCTAAACTGTAATGTAAAAGGGCAGAAATTTTCCAGAGCTGCATCTGCCCCAAACAGGAACGATCTGGAAAAAAATTGGCCAAAATACTTAAGCCACTTCTAAAAAAAACAGCAGAAAATACGTAATTTCTGTATAGGAAATAATTTTCTGGTGAATTTTATTAGGAGATTTCTAGCTCCTCCTTGATTCATGTTAAAGAGTTTTGATTTGGCAGGGCAGACTTCATTGGGCAAACATTTCTGTTCTCCTTACAAAAATACATCTAAACAAAGCTACTTTACACAAAAATACTGGACAAGCACTGGCAGCAGTGGGACTGAGTAACTGACATCCTCAAAAGAAGAGGAGAAGGACTATGGGAGAAAATTTGGCAAGACTAGCTAGTGAGCAGCTACAGTGTCTGAAAATATCACAAAAGGAGCAAGTGATTGAGAGAGGACAGAATCTAATACTTGCTGGACAAGAGGATTGAAATTGATTTCAGACATCCACAGAATGGAAACTGGGATTAAGAAGTAGTCATGACTGAAGAGTGGCTGAAGGCATAGGATGGCAGTGAGACAGCTTTGTTGGGAATGGGCAGAAGAGTTTGTCCACTATTGCCCACCTCCAAAATAATTAACAGAATTGAATAGTCCCAAACTCAAGATACAGAGTCATCTGACATTATGGACAGGAGTCAACTAAGATTAAGACACCCAACCTTAGGTGTCGCACTACAAGTGTCTACATATGACCTACTGTTTAAACTTACAGGATAGTAAATGGGTATGAAGGGCGGCACTCAGGTGCCTAAACAGAGATCCTTATTACCATCTGAGGCAGGAGAAGACACAGGGCTGATATATGCCATAGCACCTGTATGAGACCTGCATTCTATAGGAGAACATTTCACCAATTTGTGTGGCATCCTTTTTGATAAAAATATATTAATCTTCTTTGTGATTAATATATCCTCTCCAAAGAGAGGACAGAAGCTGATAGCCCAATATCAGTATATGTGCCAATGAGAAAGCTGAAGGCCTGGAAGCATACCTTACCATAACACCAATAGCACATTACAGGCTTATACGTGGACATATGCATCTGTAGAAAAGAAAGGAATTTAAGTTGGACAAGCTACCTGTATCCAAACATTTCCTAACTTCTGAAGTGCTGACTTTGTAACCTCACCAGTATTCTTTCAAGGCTTCTTACGTATGCTTATATAAAATACTTATACATTAATTTGGACTGGGATAGTCAGAAATATCTAATGAAATTCATTCAAATCCTCTTTGATTTGTAATAGTCAATAAAACAGTACCATGCATACAGTGTGTTCTCTACTGATAGGTACTTCTGCCAACTATAGCAATCCCAGAGCTGGTTTTCTCAATCACTAAAGACAAATATGGTCAAATTGTTTCCGAGAGCCAACAGCAAGGCAAGATTGCCACTGGGAGCAAGGCCAGTCTAGATTGATTTCTCTGCCTCCTGTTTCTCTGTGCTTAAGGAATTCAAACTCACTGAAACTTCTTTATGTAACCTGTGAAGACCAAAGAGGAAGCTCAAAGCACTGCAAAAAGGATAGTGAAAAGAACAACTGGAAATATGTTTTGCACTGTTAACCACAAACAATTTTTGTTTGAAATTTCAAACACAAGATCAAGCAATTCAGGCCCCAAAACTGATGTGGATATTTGGCAACCACAAATCTGTGTTCAAAGGAATAAAGAAAACCTGCTCTTTGTACTGCTGTTACAGCTGTTTACTTTCTGGCTTGAGTTCACAGTTCCTGAGGTCTTATAATATGTTCTGTAACCACAGAGCTGCAAAGGTTTGAGAACTCTAATAGACCTTGGGCCAACAGTTCAACAAACAACTACAAAAGAAAAGTTCAGCTCTTCAAAGAGAAAGAGGAAGGAAATCAACTGTCAGCTAGCTGAAACTAAAAAAGGTGCAGATGATTTATTGTTCTCCAGTTTATTTCAGAAAAAAAAAAAAAAAAACCCAAAAAACCTAAGAGCCTCTGAGAATNTTCAAAGAGAAAGAGGAAGGAAATCAACTGTCAGCTAGCTGAAACTAAAAAAGGTGCAGATGATTTATTGTTCTCCAGTTTATTTCAGAAAAAAAAAAAAAACCCAAAACACCTAAGAGCCTATGAGAATTGTGAAAAAGAACAGAAGCTTAAATTTTCCCTCTTCAAGGGGATGCTGTATCCTTTCAGCAGGGATGGGCCATGTGGATCTTCACTGAGCTACTAAAGGGCAGTCTGTCCCAGTTCCTCTCCTGCCAGCTGATGAACATATAAGCAAGCGCCATCACACTAGGTGGCACGTGTCTGAGTGCTGCTTCACATGATCAGTTACATCACGCTCACACAATAAGCACCAATCATGTAGGGACTCCTGCATTTTATTTAGCTAATCTATTGATACGCTGTTATCAATTCAGCTGGCTAAATTTGGCAGTAACACATTTGACCACATTTCTCATTATCATTTCTTTTGCTCCCTCTTATTTCTGTCCTTTCTTTTCATCATTTTGTTCTGCCAACTAACACACACGCAAAATATAAAGTCTTTAACTGTCAACCTCATCAGTTATCAGTTCGCCATCTCTTGGGGAGTGGCTCACACTCCAGTTTCACATACAGGATACAATTTATTGCAAACATATCCTGAAACACAAACAAGCCAGCATGGTTACATCTTTTCTCAGACTCAGCTATTTTCCAGTGTAGGTCAAGCCTAGGAAATAAATTTTGTGTTTTGCCCTTCAGGGGCTGAAAGTTAGGATTACCCTGTTTAATCTCAGTCTCTCCCATCATCACCTCTGCTAAAACCTCGAGCTCACACATCTGTTTCTAGAGGGATGTGAGGAGAGAACAGGATCAAACGAAGTGGTGCTGCTCCCCAGGCACAGGTCTATCAAAGGTAAAGCTCTGAAGATAACTGCAGCCTGGCCCAGCATACTGGTGGGAGCCCACATAGGGGCATTCCCAAACACGCACATGTCCCCAGTCCATCTCTTAGACCAATCTACAGAAAAGCTGAAAGGAATGCCCAAAATCTGCACATCCAACCAGCCCAACGAAAGCTTAGGAAGTCATCAGCTACTGAAGCTGGACTCGTCTCCAGTTAGTGTCTACCAACAGCACAATAAAACCCTGCATGATTCCCCTGGTGGCTATAGGTCAGGCTTTATGGGTGGCACCCCAGGTGCTCCTGCCTTTGGAGTCTTCTTGGGGACTACAGGGAGTACTAAAGTAGGTCTAGGACAACTCCCAGTGATTCTAGGGGTTCCTTCTGTATCCTGATGAAGAACTAACCCAACCAGTTGAACCGGTCCTTACAAACACATATCCCCATCACCATTTATTATGATGTAAACCAATAGAGCAAAACCATTCAGAAATGACTACATGTATCATTTGTTCCAATACGTACATGCCAATAGCTATTACAGAATTCTCTTAGAATTCCCCTACCTCTTTATGGCTGTTTAAGCCAAACACCCCAGTACAATTGTATATGAGAAAAACAAGGCAAAGCCCCAACCTTGTCATACGAATCCACAAAACAATCCAAGCTGAGAGAAACATTTCAGGCACCACATAATGCTTTATAGGCAACGTTTCTGGCCAGAAGTTAAACAACTGAGATTTATACTATTGACTAAAAACATTTCTGGTACGATCTACAAACAGACAAGATAATCTAGAATTTATTTCATTTTTCTGAGTAGGAATGTAGCAAGAGCACAGGAAAAAAAAGCATCATTTATGATCCAGCTGTAATTCAATATGTTTCATTTAGGAGATATCAGAGTATTGTAATTAGTGAAAAATAAAACCTTTTTTTCATGCCAAAAAGCTATCACCCACTCAACTATCACAGTAATTGTAGTTGCAGTTGAAAGAGCGCAGGGTTAGTTTAGAGAATGCAATTCAATGCTATCCCAAATAATAAGGCTGTTAGGCTTTGCTAGTGAAGAGACAAAGCAGCCCAAAACAACCCACAGCAGACCTCCCAATGACTGATGACTCTCAAGTACTGTTTGTTAACAAATATCACATATTAATGCTCACAGCCCAGAACCTGCATTATATTGGCAACAACAACAATTTCCACAAGTCATGTTTTGCTATTGAATTCCATTAATATTTTGACCACAAATACATGTGGCACAAAACTAAGGGAATATTTAAATCCATTATAGCAACAAAGAATGACCCCAGGAAACATATTCTACTTTCCTCAAGTACTTCGATACCTTTAAATGGTTATTTTGATCTCTTTGTTGCATATCTTACATGGTTCTAAGGATTTTGAACAGCTTCTAAATAATACCACCCTCAAGCCAAAAGAAGTCTAAATTATGGAGTCAAGGCAGCCTAGCAGGCAAAGCCCCAGGGTGCTGGGAGCAGAAAGACATTCTGAAGCCAAAATGCAATTCAGAAGTTTGAAAATAAGTTCAGAATTTCCCCAGAAAAGCTCTGCAGCAAAGAGGCCTGGCTGAACTGCTGGCTGCCAGGGAAACGTGAATCTGGACAGCTCTTCAAGCAACAAGGCATTCACCTGCTGCCAAGGAGCAACAGGTCTGCTTCCATTCCTGAGCTGCCAGCAGGCTGAAGTAGCTTTTGCAGAGCACAGGGCAAATTAACATGAAAAAGAAGAGCAATAAATTAAAAATCTTATGAAG
Source organism: Agapornis roseicollis (assembly GCA_002631895.1). Lineage (NCBI taxonomy): Eukaryota > Metazoa > Chordata > Aves > Psittaciformes > Psittacidae > Agapornis > Agapornis roseicollis. Next base: position 72,858 of record NDXB01001054.1, read on the forward strand.
ATGATGGCAGAAAATGGCCACAAATTAGGATTTTGTAGACTGTGACTGATTTGTGGGTTGTTATTGAATTATTCTGGGTTTATAAGATCATTACTGTAAGTGTACTCATTAAGCCACTGTTAAAATTTGGTGAAGCTGCTCACCTGGTATTCACTTTTTTGGAATCACATAAGATATCTGTAGGCCAAAGTTAACATCAAAGTTCAGAGTAATGCTGATTAGGAGTGAAGTTCACAGTAACAGCCAAATAAAACTTGAGTTGCCAAGGAGTTCTACAAACAGGCTCATGATAGCTTTATCAAGGAGACAAATAATCCCTCTTTTTAGAAACTGAGGAAAGAAAAACACAGAAAATCATTTACCCAGTCAGTGCAGGAGCTAAGGAGCTTTAGTCGCGCACTAGTCGGCACATGTCTCGATCTACCCAGGCGCTGTTTCTCCCCACAGCTACCAGATCTGAGGCACATTGCTCATTGCAAAGAGCGCCTGTGTCAATACTGTCAACCAAAATTTCAACAGAAAGACATGGGAATACTTTCTAATGGAACAGTTCAGCAGTGAGATGAATTAGGGACCAATTCTCCTCACAGGCTTGGCACATAAGTCTCATTAAAGTTAACAACAAATATGAGACTCATGTGCAAGGGAAAGCGATTAGAGCTTTAAATCCAATCAACATCGGGTTTACCTCATTGTTCCACTTCAATGACTTCCTCACTGCCTACACTGATGCTGCTTTCCCAGCAACACTTTACTTGTGTTCTTCTTTCTGCAGTGATTATTTTTTTTAGAGAAATGCAGATTTTCCAAGTTTGGCACTGCTAACAGGGCTGCCTCTATGAGTAAAAATGGTCACACCTGGATAATTGGGAAGGTGAGGATTAGGGACTGTTACGGAATTAAGGACTTCAAACAAAACAGTAAGAAAAGCTCATAATTCAGTGAAGGCTGAGAAATGCCCAGAGGGATGAAGATGTACACATCTTCCTTATTTCTTTGTTCAGCATGGCAAAAACATACCAGGAGATTTTGGAAATGGCAATTTTCCTCTCAAGCAGGACTACACTTTCAGAGACAGGATAGCTCAGCCATTCCTGTCTCACACACACAAACACATACAGTTAAACTAGTGTTCAAGCTAAGAGCCAAGCACTGTGTTTGGGGCTTTTCTTTTCTTACCAAAAATAGCTAGACTCAACCCAAGGAAGGACTACACAGTGACATTTTGGCTCCACAAACCCCACTTTGCCTCCTCACTGCTCACCAGAGCCCCTCTCCAGGTTTGCTTCCACATCCCAGACACTCCAGGTCACAAATCAGATGACAAGGGTATCTTCCCAAGACTCTTATATTCCATTTACCTGGACACAGTAAAAGTTTATAAATGGCAAAGCATATTAGCACAAGAATTAAAAAGCAAAGCTAGTCAAGAAAACATGGCTTGCACACAGATGCTGTAAGATGTTAGAGCAGACACAAACCAGGGAATATTACTGGAGATGTATGATGTGTTACACGATAGAACAGTCTTAGACTGGAAATAATACAAAGTTCAGTCATTTTTAAGCACAGACAGAGGAAAAAAAATGTGTATAGAAGCTTCTCAAATATTTCTGTTGCCAAAGGAAGTAACACCCTGCTGTCCACCAGCATGAGAAGTTTTTTCTACCCATTAAAGTAACCTATGTGAAAACTGGGTCTGCCCAGGAAATCTTCAACTCTTTCTTTTCCCTCAACCTGTATACAGGCAGTAAACAAAAGCCTCAAAAAAAATATGTGTGTATGTGTATATATATATATAAATATATATATAATCTTACTGCATTGGAGATTTTTATTTTCTCTATGGTACTTTCTGTCATTCAAGTGAGGGAATTACAGAGCAGGAGGCATAACTATTCTGTAATTTGGGGGATCAGTGAATTACTGTGGCTACTCAGATGAGATTAAGATAAATAACTTACATGGGTAGGTTAAGAATAAATCAAAACCTAATTTAAATTAATGTGAAGCAGTAAACAACTTTTGAGGCAAGAAGACAGTAGATATGATATACTTTGAATTCTGGTAAGCTTCTTGCATTGCCACATGGGACATTCTCTTAACCAAATTAGAGAAATAAGGTGCAGCTAAAAATCACTGTGAGAGTGCCCACTCTCAAAAGGACCTCAAAAAGGGAACTAGTAACTAGCAATGGCTTGCCACTAAAGTTGGAAGACTCCAGCACAACATTACTGTTGGCCTGGTTGTAGGCAGTGTTTTTATTACCTGGATAACAGATTAGAGAAGATGACTTCATAATAACTATGAAATAATTTATTTTTGATTGCATGAGCTTTCTTAGGGACAGCAAGAGTAACCAGCTTGATCTCGCAAACTGAGAAATGATCCTCATCTGTGAAATAAAACACCATAAACTAAAAAGTGCTAGAGAAAGGAGGAAGGAAATGCCTAAATGTGAAGCAGGGAACAGCTGTCCATTAGCCAGGCTGCTAAAAGGGATAACTGCTTGAGGATGAGTCAGTGACACAAAACTGCTGCAAACCAGGACAAATGTCCAATTTTTCCACTTCATATGACTCCTGTGAGTTCCCTTCTCTATCTTATTTGTCCAGAGATTCTTTAAAACACAGTACCCCAAAATGGAGCAATCCAGAGAACAAGGGGAGGATTATCAAATAAAGCAAATATGGACTGGGAAAGAGAAGAAAAGAAATAACACGTAAATGGTGAAAAAGTCTCCTTGGTCACTAAGCCAAGAACAAAAAGAAATCAACTTAATCTGCAGGAAATAAGAATTAGGTTGCACATTAGGGATAATTTCTTGTCAAGATGATGACAGTACCAAGAGATGATGCAGAACCCACTGCTTTGGAAGATGGCATACGCTGCTGTTTTTTATCAAAACAATCTTAGCTAGAGGTGGCCCGGTTTTGTTAGCCTGTGAGGCTGTATGTGAGTTTTGTAATATCTTACACACTCCACTTTCATGGAAATGGCAGTCTTGGATGAGGAAGGTGTAGCATCATCCCATCCTCTCATCTAGATTCAGTAGAGGCAGTTCTTCAACTTGTACATCTGTCTGTGTGCAGGACCAGGATGAGAGAGTTGGTTGTAGGAGCACCATGCGCTGCTTAAGCATGTGTTCCCTCTTTTTGTCAGTCCCTCTGGCTCTGTGTGACCTATTGGCCCTCAATGACCTCTATCCAATCTAGCTACACCAACCTTGCTTTAGTGCAAGAGGCTGGACTGAGTCCCGAGACCTCCAAGGGTCCAGAATGAGAAGCCAGTGCTTCCAGGTGTGTCACAGAGATGAGGCTTAAGACCTTGGCTTTGATTTCATAAAGGCTGAAACCCTTCTAGTTTCAATTGCTTTTTCCCACAGCAGACAATATAATTATGAGCTCTATGACAAAGCACAGGAGGAATTAAATACAGTTTTCATGACATTAGACCTACCTTCACCACACATTACAAACTGAAAGAAAAATACGTATTTGGATAGTCCTGGTCTTAAGCAGCTCTAATAACCCTCTCAAATACTATAGTCTTTAACATATGCTCACAGTCACAACATTTGTAATCCTTTTTCCCCTTCTATTCAGTGCTTATGTATTCAAATTATTCATGCTAGAGAACAACTTTCCACAAACAGAATTCTATGCAAAGTCTACAGCTCTCAACAAAGTTCATAATTTGAGTAGAAAATAACCCCTGACACACATGAACAAACACGTAGATACCAATATTCACTCTTGTTTGCTCTTTCAACATCAACTACAGTTTCCCTGTGCACTCAGAACTTTAACCGAGATTGGTGGACAGTGGGTTTTAGCCAGTCCTCTGCTCCCAGAGTGAATGATCAAGATCCTGTAAGTGGCAACCTTTTTGTCTCTCATGTTCTCTTGTCTTCTTTGGCACCAGAAACATGACTTTATTTTTGCAGAAACTGCACCTTCCCTTCAGCAAACCCAGGGATCACTTTTAGGAAAGAGATCCACAAAAAGTACAAACAGATCCAGTACACTTTCTCATCAGGTACTTCTTTTTTATTCTATGTTTACATTGCAAAATGCTCCAACCAGGCTAAAATCCCACCCAAGCTGTTCACCAAACACTTTAGCTACATCTCGACATTCTTGCAAAACATACACACACACTTCCTATTTTGCCAGTAGTGAGAATGCAGCACAAAGACTGCCCACAAAGTCAGTCACAGATTCAAGAGCAACAAGTGCCCTCACTCATTAGTGTTCCTCAGACAACACACCCTTCTGCAACCAGCTCCATTACCCATGAGAAGATGGAGGCTGGAGTTGGGAGAGGTAAACTGGTTGCCTATGTACTGTTATGCCAAGTCACACTACTGCCCTTGTTTGCTTCGCTGCTTAGCAATTTTGCTTCATGTGCTGCCTGGGTAACACTGATGAAAGCAGAAACACTGATGAAAGCCCTGTTCCACCAAGTGGTCTTACTGTGGTAATATTTATACAATAAATAGGTGCTGAGAGGGCAAGCAAGGGTGAAATATGACCTTGACATGGTATGACATTTAATAATTGAGCAAGTTTTGGAGTTTCAAGGTACAGAAACACTGGCCTGATTAGTGTCAAAGTAGTAAACACGATCTTTAAAAGTGTTTTATTATGAGTACTAAAGCTCCAAAAGAGAATTTTAAGCAGCAAAAAATGTAAAGCTTCCATTTCAACACAGCTCTTTATTCTCTTTGCTTTTAGCTGGAGAGACATGGGCATGGTACAATGCCCAACCAGCCATGCAGCAACCTGTCCAATTTACAGCGGTGCTTGGCAATTTAAGGTTTTCCTTCAAGTGCTGACAGTCATCATGCAGAAAGCAAGCCACATGACTGATTACAGCCTGCACTCTCTCTGGAAGCACAAAATAAAAGAGAGATGGGGGGAAAATACCCCAAACCTTCATGTTCACATGGAATTCAGGAACTAGACAAAGAGATTATACTGTTACATACGTCTATCTTTCCATTCCTCAGGTTGATGACAAGGAAGGCCTGGTGTGTTGACAGGTCAGACAGGTGGAGGACATAGAGCTGGTATCCAAGTTATCCTATGTTGCCTTATACAAGTAACCTGATTGTACAAGGGAGGCTGAGAAAAGAGCAAATATTCACCACAGCATTAGAAACTGACAACTGCTGGAGGCAGGTTACTAGACTTAGCTGGCAAATTATTTCACCTGCTATTGCAAATCCTACATACTTTAGACAAACCTCTTCATAAACCTCTTAATCTGCCACTTGAAACAAGTCCCAGGCTGGAACATTCAACACTAAGCAATATAAAGTTAACCCTTACCAAACTCACAGCTTTAAAAAAATGTGTTCTGCAGCAAATTTAGCTTGAGTCAGACACTTGCAAGTTCATTCAAACCTGTCTGATCTGTAAGGGCACAGATTTTTCTTTTAAGATGGGAAAAATGGAAAGGAAATGAAAGGTTAAAAAAATCATTAAGATAAAAATCATGCAAATGAAGAAGCCACAAAGGAACAGGAACTGCCAGCTGATTATTTTTAACAAAACACAAAATCCTATGCAATGTATAACTAAGGTTGAAAAAGGTACATCATTAAACTGACAACATAGGCAAATTAATATAGCCAGAAAGATGTCCTTAACTGTTTGTAAATCAAAATATGTATTTTGATTTACAGGTCAACAGCGATTTTACTCCTGAATTAAGATGTTGCTGTTGAGGAGTATAAAATCTTCCCAGATGTAGATTACAATTCCTACCAGATTACAATCCCTACCAGATTACAATTCCTACCAGATGATTTCATCACAAAGTCAACAGCACATGGAATCAAGAGTCCTGTCTGTTGCTGACATACTTTCTGACTTTCAGCAAGTAATTTACCTGCCTAGGTTTCTGTTGAAGCCCTTCCTCAGCTTTGACTGTACATAATATAAACTCCTTAGAGCAAAATATTTCTTTCATTGTATGTCTCTATAGAGCCTAGCACCAAGAGGAACCAGAATTTTACATTAATGCAGGCAGCAAGAAAGAGAGATTCATAAAATCCCTCAAAGGCTGTTCTTCCCACACCGACTGATTTCTGCAGAGGCCAAGGAATGTTATACAGCAATTTTTTCATTAATCTCAAGCACCTGTGTTTGACCTGTTATATCCCTTCTACCAATGATCTCCAATTCCAAAGGTAACTGGCACTGAAGCTTCAAAAACATTAATTATGGGTAGAATAACTGATGAGTAATTTAAATGTAAACAAAAATCCAGCTTCTGTGTGTACAGGAGTTAAAAACAATCTGCACTAGAAAGATTATCTGATGTATTATCACCCGATAACTTATAGTCAGTATTTAACAAGGACCTGCTAATGCTTATTCAAACAGATTGTGAATGATTCAATGTCATAAACCAATTCAAAGCTGAAGGGATTTCCAGGTCTTTAGATCCACTTGCTGCTGAAAGCAGGGTCAGCACTGAAATCCAACCAGGTTGCATGGGGCTTTACCCAGTCTTGTCTTGAAAACTTACTAAGATTCGTATATTTGGTGATGTGACAGAAGCAAGCACTTTCAATACACCACAGAACTTCTGACCTCAAAGTTTTTGCGTGATACTCCTCTAATTAACTCTGACATGGGAGCATTTCACTAAAGTACTGAAGGTGATTCCATGTCACCTTCTGTTTTGCTCCTGAGGCTCAAAACACACCTACAGTCTTAAAATCCCCTAATATTGGATTGATGACAGTGAAAAATTCTGGAGCCATGTAAGCTGAAGATGGAATTTCCTCAGGTTTCAGTAGTGCCAGTGCCTAGCTACAAGGCCTCAAATATGCACCTAAACTCAGAAATTCTTACTTGGAACTGTCATTAATAATTATATTCATTTTTAGGAGACAAACTGCATTTTCAGCAGCCTATCTGGTTTTCAACCAGCAGATAAGTCTAAAAGGCAGTTCTCTAAGATCTAAAGCAGGACCACAAGCTCAGGAAGAAATCTGCAGAAGTCTTTATGCCAACTTCAAGCTTAAAGCATGGTTAGCTATAAGGTCAGACTTGGGGTTTAAAAGAAACATATACCCAACATCATCAAATTGACTCTACAAATACCCCATCTTCCAGAAAAGGGGAAAAAATAATTCAGCACCATTTTAGTTTTTGAAAAACACATGTGGAACATTCAGTTTTGGTTATGCAGTATTGGGTGGATGGTGAATTGTTTTGTCATTATATAAGGCATTGGTTAAAAATCCACATGACTTCAAAGACAGATTACACAAGATTATAGACCTGGGGTGAAATTCTGGCTCTGATTAAAAATCACTGGCTAAAACCCCACTGGCTTGACCCCTGCCAGGATTTCACCATTAATCTGAAGTGCCCATGTTTTACCACACAAATCCATGCATGCAGACCCAGATGTATCTTACAAGCGCATCTCTTGACAATAAAGCCTGGAAAAATTTTTGTGATCTCCCCCAGAGGGGTGTATGAGTATTGTCTCATTTTTAAGGCATTTTCTCTTCCACTGTAGATGTTTCTTTCTATACAAATGAGGAAGACTGTGTGCGCAAGCAAACACAATGGAACTAGAAATGGAAATAAAGCTGTGAAACAGATTTTTTCTTTTGGGTTGGTTTTTTTTGTTTGTTTGTTTTGGTTTGTTTTTTTTTTTGTTTGTTTTATTTTTTTTTTTTTTTTTTTTTTTTTTTTTTTTTTTTTTTTTTTTTTTATTTTTTTTTTTTTTTTTTTTTTTTTTTTTTTTTTTTTTTTTCAGG
>NDXB01001054.1:83446-108934 GCA_002631895.1 Agapornis roseicollis
TTTTTTTTTTTTTTAAATCTTGCTGCAGATGGAAATTTCCATACTACAGTTCTGCAATGATTGTAAACAGGAGACTGGTTTCAACATCAGCTCTTAACCCTGAATAATCTGCTTAAATAATCTGGAGGGGAAGGGAAACAGGGCAATCCAGCGAGGGCTCTGTGCAAGAAGGAGGAACTGAGAGCTGTATTTCTGTTCCTCTCCTCATTTTTAAATTCTTAAGAAGGAAAGGAGGGGTGGGGAAGAAGGAAGAAAAGGTTCCTTAGTCCAATATTATATACTAGCTTGCACATGACAAAGTAAACAAGTGAAAAGAAAGGCTATACAAGTGCTATACAAATTCCTTCCAGCTCTCTCACCTTCTAGTTCAAGACATGTATATACTTTTCAATACTGCATGACTTCATTTCTGAGGGATGGCATCCAGAATTTAACATAGTTTGTCTTTTTCCATTAACTTGAAAAGTGAACAGGGACAGAGTATTCATCCTAAAATACATTCTTTCTCATTCACATTACCAGGCTGCTGGGTAGGAGCAGTAGCAGCCAATGCTGTGGGCTTCCACCATCCATGTTCCAAATCCCTCCAATTTGCTGTACATGTGCTGCATGCACTGGAGATGCAGTGACTCTGCTTCTGTCTTACCCTTGACAGAGCATGTTTTCCAGAAATATGTGTACACAGGAAAAGGAGATGGGGTTTCTGAGTTTCCAACTCTAGTCCTATGCACAGCATCTGATTTTTAAGCTACTTCAATATTTGCCTAAATCTTCAGACATCAATGGAGGGATTAAATGTTTCAAGAGTGTATTTATATAATCAGGGCCTAAATTATCTGAGGGATAGACTGTCCCTGCCACACCTCTCCATGGCAGCCAGGCAGGTTTGCTTCGTTTTCCCTTCAAGGAAAAATAAATCAAAATAATAATAAAATAACAGTAAAAAAAAAATAATAATAGATATCTCAAGATCTAAGAAGTTCTAAATGATCTGGACTTAAATCCCAAGTTCGAGGTCTTCCTTAAGGCTTAAGTTATAAATCAAACTTAAAAATGTCAAAACCTTGCGTCACATCTAGCAAACACAGACACATATTTCAAGTTGCAAAAGAACATTTCAAACCCTTGAAATACAACTAATCTGGGTAACAAATATGCATTCTCCAAGCAGAGATGTTCTGGTTCATGACTTCTGTACTTTGCACCAAGAAGCGATCCAGCCTTGTACAAAGTTTTCAGTCTCCATTGGAGAGGGCTCCCCCACAAAGTCTCATTTGTGAATCTCATTTCCCACTTTTCATAAGATTTACTAGACTTGTTTACTGCCTGTTATTTAACATGCTATTCTCACAAAATCCTCTTTCTATGCTGTCACAGCAGTCTGAACAAAACCAAAAGCCAGATCCTAATGTTTAAGCCTCCTATTACTTCCAGCATAGTTTTGCCACCAGGGGACTCATTAGGTCCCCGTCATTCTACATGCCCAAATTAAAGAGTGCATCTCATCTGCATTGCAACACTAACCATGCAAAACCAATCAATCATCTACCACAGTCAGGAGCTGAAATCTTTGAAGTATCATACCACCAATAAACCCAGATATTACTGTGACCTTTCAAAATAAACAAATTTTCTCTCTCACAGAAGGGATTCATTTTGGTTTTTTGTTTAAGTCTTACCAGAGAGAGCTGAAAAACCTGGCCCTTTGTGAGTACCAGTCCCCTGAATTCCTTGACTGAGTCTGCAGCCTATGAATAGTTTTTGATTAATATTTATTTGACCATTTTGACTTCCTTTTGAGTTCTGTGCATCTTACTGGGCCTGGTTTCACTAAACTGACAGTGACCCCTGTAAGCTAATGCATATAAATATACAAAATTTAACATGGACACTCTCTGAGACTGTGTTTTTATTTAGAATAAAACAAGAATTAAAAGTGCTGCACATAAAACTGGCTACTTTCATACACATGTGAGGAGGGGCTATGGTTTGCTGCTGAATTATTACATAGATGTGAACACACTGCTCCAAGAAAAGATCTGTAATTGTGTAGTGGTTGAGCTGCTGGCAGAATTCCCTGCCTGGGGCTGTTTTTATAAAAAGGCCTGAGGACAAACAAACAAGCTACTAATAACAAGTCGACTGTTCTGTTTTGACGCAGCCCTGCTTTGTGTAGTCCATGACATGAGAAACTCAGATGGCAAATACAGCAAAACCCACTGCAAGAAGAAAGGGTACAGGTTGCCTGGAAATGTGGTGGCTGTCCCATCCCTGGAGACATTCAAGGCCAGGCTAGATGTGGGGCTGGGCAACCTGATCTAGCTCAAGATGTCCCTGCTCATTGCAGAAGGCTTGGACTGTTTGACCTTTATGAAGTTCTCAGATTTGCTAGAAACATGAAGATACCTCATCACAGCTTTTCCTGAGAGTTTCTCTTTCCATGTGTATCCCCTTGGGTACTTAACCAAGAACAAAGGTTAGATTTTCTGCCACCTCTATTTCAGCCTGTTCATCTAATCTCATGAGGCGTTGGAACAGGTTGCCAAGAGAAGTTGTGGCTGTCCCATCGCTAGAAGTGTTCAAGGCCAGCTTAGATGGGGTTTTGAGCAACATGGTCTAGTGGAAGGTGTCCCTGCCTGTGGCAGGGGGGTTGGAATTCAATGGCCTGTAAGGTCCCTTTCAACCCAAACCATTCTATGATTCTATGAATTCTTCCAAGCAGCACAGCTATGGCAAAATCTTTGGGATGAAGGTAAGGAAAATGAGGCCCCTTACCTTTTTAAATATCTTGTCTGTTGCCTACAGATCTTACCTCTGTTACTGGGGGATGATCTTCACCAGCCTCCTCTCTTGGCCCCTGCTTCCTTAATGTAGACACCATAACTTTGCTGCCTGCTGCCCATTTTCTCTGCTAAGCTTCCACTTGGAGGTACATATTTTTCTTTCCATAACTGCATTGATTTTGGTTTGTTTTGTCTTCTGTATCCTGCTTAGAGAGAATACTTTGTCCCCACAACCCTCAACAAACACTTAGCAGCTCTATTATCTCTTTCTTTATGTCATTCAGCACTAGAAGCTTAGTCTGTGAAAACAGATCCTCTCTTGCTGATAAGAAGAGCCACTTGCACTCTTCCTTCCCCTTTGTTTTCTCCCATCTTTGTAGAGAAGATCTAGCCAGTTCTAATGCAAGCTCATGTGATGATGCAGGCAAGAACATCAAGTCTAGTGGACCATATGCAATTGCTACTGAGGTGAGCATTTTTCTGATAATAGCTGGGAACTACGGAGTCAGCACAGATTAAGGAAACAACAAAGCGCTCAGCATTTATGGCAACACACTGACGTATGTGCTGCAGCCACAGGGGAAGCAGCAGTAATATTGGTAGTATAGATGAGAAGACTCTAGGTAACCATATAAAAACACATTTTCCCAGAAGAAAATCCTCTCTGGTAGAACTACATTGGTCCTAATAGCAGCAGAGCAGAAAGAGAAGCTGATAGGAATATAGTCAAGAGTGCAGCAACTGATTTCTCTCCAGAATCACCAGCCATTGAGACAGTCCCCTTGGCACAGCAAAAGCCATCTAGCCCTCCCAGAGAGTGCCCTCATAAATCAGGTTCACTGCCACAAGATTAATTTGTACTTGGCTGAATTTCAAATGATCCACAGCCTGCAACACAAAATTATCACAGCTTTCAGGAAAGCATAACTTCTTAAATTGTCACAGGATGGCGGTGGGGTGAACAGACACCAAAATGGACCCCAGCATCCTCTCACAGGGATCTAGACTGGCAGGTGAGCCAAGGCAGTGCTAGGCAGCACCTGCTCTCTGGATAAACGGACTACTCCAGGGCTGTTAACCCAGCAACTTTTCCAGAAGCACTAAGTCCATAGAAAAAGAAAGAAAATCCTTACCAATACATAAGCACTACCAGATAAATTATTTAAACATTTCACTATGTTAATTTACATACGTGCAAACAACTTTGGTCTTGACATCTTGCTGCTTCACAGCAGGTATCCAACATCACAAGAAAACCTTCACAGCACCTACTTACACAAGAAGGGGTGAAAATTACATGTTTTCCCAGCTTTAACAAAACCAGTTGTTTCTGCAAGCTTCCACCATCCAACTATATCACAGCTGCTACAGCTTTGCATCAGCTTTAGCCAATTGTAAGTCACCAGTTTTCAGCACACAATGCAGCTGAAAGCAAATTCAGCTGGTAGCACTGTTGGAAACAAATCATTATTTGCCCAAGTTTTGTATTAACCTTTTATTTCCCTTGAATATCACCACTAAAAAGGAACAGCTCACACCCTTCAAAGAGACCAGAGAATAAAGGTAGCAAAAAGAATGCTTTTTAAAAAAGTAGATAGGGCAGGGAAGCAGAGAATAAGAAAAGGTTATAAAATGTAGCAGGAACAAAAAGGAAGCAAAGCTTTAAGAATTATTCCAAGCATTATCAACCTCTCAAGTCAGCTGGAGAAGACCCTGAAGCAGCACCTGAGCAGCTCAGCTTCAACTGAGCTCAGCTTCCTTCAAGAACTATATACTCTACCAGTAAAACAAGTGTGAAAAACAGGTTACTCTAAACAGAGGGAGACTGAAGTATAGACAGGCTTAGCTCCAAAGATCATGTTGTTGTAGCCAAACTACCAAACATCTACCTCATCCGCTTGGTCTAATCACACTCTCTACTGTGAATCTGAAGTTCTAGACAGCTGCAACTGCTGAAAGCATGACAGAAATAGCCTTAATTAAACATGCTTAGTACTGTATTAAAAATTTGTTCATATAATTAGTTTATCTTCCTGCATGAAACTGATATGTTTTCACTCATAAATCTGCAACAAGAGACTGACAAGCTGTACAACCTATAGCAAATGCTACACAAATACTTAGGAAATACAATCTCTGTTTTAGTGGACCATAGTTCAACAAACTTTGACAGATGGTGCCCTCAGATGAACGTTTTCTCAAGCTAAGTTTTAGCTTAAATAAGGATAAAGAAGACAAAGTGAGAAAAATAAATTCTTAGTCAAATTGAAAAAAAAAATCACAATAACATTGAATCAAAAAGCTCTATCACTGTCATTATGGCCATGAAATCTGGTAGGGTCTTATGGAGTAACACAGGTCTGTCCTGTGACATCTCTGTGAGCTGGCCTAGGGATAAGCCAGGCAGAAGTGGGAAAGATCTCAGTTTTGATTCTGTGCTTCTGTGCTTCTTCGTGAATTCTTTCAAGACTTAGTTTGTAGGCAGCAAACTCTCTGTTTCTCTTTGTCACATTGGGGCACTCAAGTGCCAGCTATAGGAGCCGAGAGTAGGTAAGACTCTGTTATGCTCTCTCTTCTGGCATCCCAGGCAGCATTGAGGACAACAAGGTATTTTAAGTCCTTAGTGCAAATAGAAGTAATACTCTTTCCATAACACAATTTACTGAAACCCGGGTAAACAACCTCAGTATGTGCAAACTAAGCCAGACACCTCGGTGATGACACCAACTTGCTAGGCCAACTCCCTAACAGAAGCACCAGAATATCTCACAGGAAGGACTGGATAAGACCAATGAGTTAAGCATAAGAAATCAGACTAATTTAATTGATTTATTTTAATGAATTTAGTTTAAACCCTAAACTATATACTTATAGACTATAATTTTGTCTAAAACGTGAGCATTCTACAGCTGGATAGAGACAAACTGAAGTGTACCTGTCTAGAAAGGTTAACTAGGAGCGATCATTGTAATGCTGCTATGAACAAAGCACGTCAGAGCATGCATCAGGAAGCCTCCAGAACTTTAATACCATATACATATATGGTATTAAATGGTAATATGCATTTATATATTAGCACTGTGAAAACTCATCTGGAATAATGTCTACAGTTCTGGTCATCTACTCAGGAAAGGTTAATTCAGATGGAACAGGTACACCAGAAGTCTACTTTGACAATGAGAGGAACATGGATTCTCCTTTGTGGGATGTGACTAAAAGAGCTTAGGTTTCTGAGTTGCACTGTTGACAGCTGAGAGTGCATGTGATCCTTCTGCAAAGTTACATAAGGTAAATAAACACCAGCATGGGAGAACTGAGATAAAGGACACTTTGTGGGTGCAATTAGAAAAAGGAAACTGAATAACCTTAGGTTGGAAAATAGGAAGGGCAAAGAGTGAAATTCTGGAGGAAACATCACTACTTTTCAGGCTGATGAAGTTTATTACAGGGAAGATATGATGGGGCTGCCTACAGGATTTTCCTATAGGAACAGGAAATGGAAACAAATGACATGTTAAAGAAGGCTCCTTCTTCCTTTATGCATTTTTTTAGAACAAAAAGGGAAAGGAATAATAACTATCTCTAGTATTTTTTTTCTCATCTCAAGAAGTTCTGCTGCTATTGTGGAGACCAAATATCTGACAGATCTGTAGAGCAGTTCAGATGCCTAATGACTGGAAGATCAGGAATGGCTGCGGGCTTCTGGAAAGGAGTCATTCTATGTATAATGTAAGGGTCAACATAAAAATATAGGATGATTCAGAAAAGTTCATTCTGAATTGCTTTCCAAATTTGGAAAGAAACTGGTACACAACATGTGGCTACATGTAAGACAGTGACCACCCTTTTAGTGTTCAGAGTATGCCAGCCATATTCTTTAGTTAAACCTGTACCAAAACATACTAAACTTGTCATAAGAAGTCCTTGCTCCCTAAAGCCATTCTTCTGGTCCTTCTCAAAAACCTTACACAAGATGTGCTGTAAGGATTATATGCAAAAATACACATTGAAATATGGGTGTATGAAGGCACACCCATATACATAGATACATGACAAACGTGATATCCAACTCATAAAAATGTATCATTTACTTGTACAAGAGTCTCAAATGCCTTGAGATTTGATGAAGAGTATGTAATAACTCCAAAGAGGAATCAAGATGATTCTGTCTGTGTAACCAACAAGTAGAACTTATCTCTGTAACCCACTGAATAGCCTGGAAAAATAAGCAAGCAAACACCATTTCTGAAAGAAATTTCTTTTAAATGGATTGAAAACAGAAGCTCAGAAAGAGGAAGGAAAAGCTTTAAAAGTGAAATTACAAGTAAAACAAAACAGTGAAAAAAAAAACAAACAAAAAAAAACCCCTCTACTAAACTTCCTGTAATGAATGGGAAAGGGAGCATAGAGTTATACAGAATTGGTATTTCAAGCATTTGATCACCATGGTCCCTATTTTCACCTGTCTCAGTCACCTAGAAGACTACTGTCCTGGGTTCAGCAGTTGCAGTCAGTTTTTCTTCTCTTTAGTAGCTGTGTTTTGACTTAGCTCGGGAACAAGGCTGATAAGGCCGATGTTTTTGGTTGTTGCTGAGCGATGTTTGCCCTGACCAAGNTTTTATCACATCTAGAAATTCAGACCCTTACTGGGAGAATGCTTAACTGATCCATCACCAGCTTTCCAGGTTCAAACCACAGTTCCCACGGCGAGGGTGTCCTTTACAGCACATGCTCTTCCTTAGCACTCCCCAGGGTTTACGGAACAGCCAGCTCTCCAGAGGGATCAGCTGCTGTAACTTTGGGAGTCTGGTGACCTGTCTTTTAAAATAGTGGGAGCAACTTCCGTTGCTCCCTCAGCAGTGCTTTTATGGAGCCAAGAGCATGCCAAAACACTGCTAGCCCTTGCATACAACTCGAGTAACAAAAGAACAGCTGTACTGAGTTTAAGGCAAGCCTATACTTTCCCATCCCTTATTTAACCCTGGCTTATTTCCATCAGCCTTAACAGCAATGAATGGCAGAGAAGGGATGTTTTATGGGGAGACATAGGCTCATGGTACTATCTGATTCTGTCTCAACTGGGTCAAACTGACTCCATCCACAACTGAAGGTAATAAATATATTGATGTGGGAGTCTGGTAACAGATCTCATCACAAGTAAACTCCTGAGGCCAAAGGGAATCTCATTATAGTTGATCTTATATATGAAAAGCTCCATACAGATTCAGTGCAGAATCAGGAATAGAGTGTGCCAAGACATCTGCAAGTACTGAGTTACTTAGAACAGTCTGGCTTTGAGCACGATGGGTTTTTAAGCTTACAGATGAGACTGGGCAGCCATAGAACTCTACTTTCTAGCTTGCTATAGACTTGGGTAAGTTACTCTTTATATTTTTGCTTTCCAAGGTTTAAATCAAAAATAATGATATTTCCAGGGCAATGTAGGTATTATTAACCATATCTCCTAAACATCCTGAAATTTGCAGCAGAAAGGAAGTGGAGAAGGGCAATGCATTAGGGTTATTACATTGACTCACCAGGCTTGCTTTTGAGGAGAGTTTTAAAACAAATGCTTGGATCAAACACCCCACCAATAAAACCCTGGATGTCCTCCAAGAGTCCACCTCTTTGGCAAGTTCAAATAAAGCAGGTCTCCTTGTGCTTAAGGTGTAAGTGAAAACCTGAGTGCATAGAAGGTTGCTATTAGAGGGTACTCTTGTCTGATAAGAGCTATGAGCTACAGAGGATAAACTGAATAGCATATGAATAACAAGGTGAGACTGGGGAATATGAGAATCTTCCATGTAGCTGGGAATTACCAGTCTGATGATTTGTGATATTTTACCTTTTGCATTCAGAGTAATGAGGGCATTGATATTACTTGGTTCACAACCAGGGCCAGTGCAGGCAGGCAAAGTGCTACAAAGGCACATGAGTTTACGTGGAGTGAACAAAACCATGTTTTTTCTAGACACGGGGAAGTAAACCACTTGTGTCCATTCAAGATCTCACACTTTCCTTTAGAAAATGGATTTTGACACCAAACTCTATTCCACAAATTGTAATTTTTTTTGCAAAAACCTCCCTACCAGCTATTCCAGATGAAGTAACTTTCTTTAATTCTTGCATAAATTTTCCTACTGCTGCTAAGCACCAGTGAAACACCCAGTGATCTCTGTTCCAGATCTATCAATGCATCAGTCACATATGGCAAAACATAACTTCAGAAGCACTTCAGAGCTTTTCATATGACAAGAGTTGCATCAGTTCCAGAGTTTACTCCTCATACTCTATATCCAGCCAAGTAGCTAACCGCCAGAAGGTCAGTGGCAGCAAGTGCTTGGTCTGGGCTACATGCTCCTTTCAAGATCAAAACCAAAGCCATCAGGTTGTTAGGGTCAAGACTTCCATGTTTCAGACTTCAAGGATATCCTCTTCCTCTGCAGCCCTGACACGTGGAAAGAGAAGCACAGCTGTCTCCAAGATAAAGCAAGCTTGTGGTTAGGAGCTTATACTGTCGCCTGCATTCTGGCTAGACTTGCCTTTAACCACCAAATTGACTGTGTATTTTTGGACTGATGCGGAAATGAGACATTCACAACCTGATTCAAGAAACTAAAGCTTTGGACAAAGTTTTAGATTAATCTGTTAATTAAGTACTAGCAATAGGTGAGTTTATGTTTGACTGAATTCCTATAGTCAGCTTAATGAATATGTATACTTGGATGAGATTTAACTGAGATGAATGCTTGTACCCCCTCTGCTTTGAAGTTATACATAAAATATACAAATATGTTGCACTTGTTGCAGATGCTTTTCATGTAATTTCCCAACAGCATAAAGTCAAGAGCAACAAAATGTTATGGCCATTGCCAGAACATATAATCAAATTCCTCCCCAAATTTATAACCTCATGTGCAGCCCAGCCAATGTGCCAGACCAAGAACACCAGCTCCAGCCATTGGATGTAAGTCTTGTCCCTCCATTGGTAACACAGACCCTTTTCTGAACAGTTCTGTAAAATAACAGAGGGTCAGACTCATGGACAGCAGTGCTGAAAAGCCTGAATAACAGAGTACCCTGGAAAGGAAAATATGAACTTCTTAAGGTATATTTAATTAATTTCCATATGGAAATGTACCTTTCTTGGAACTGGAAACTTCTTGGAAAAGTCAAGCTTTCCTCTGAGCTGGCCTGTGTGCAAACCGGGACAGATAAAAGAAGGATTTTTTTTCTATTATATAGGTTGTGATAAGCTCTGGCATGATGCTCAGAAACCAACATTAACTAAATCACCATGATGATTCTAACAAAAAAATATAATCAAGTATGCATATTACACATATAAAACCTCATATGTTATGAAAACATAAATAAAACAGTTCGAATTTACAAATCCTCAGCCTGTGCATAAAGGCATATTTTCTGCAAATGACTGCTATAAATCCATATAAAGTACAGGACTTCTTAGACTTACAGCTGTCTTTTGATCTCATATAGTTACCAGACTTCTATTTAAACAAAATATGGTCTGTCAGAATTCTGTTTGGTCTTTTTGTATTTTGCCTTTACAAGGCGGATGTGAAAGAGAAAGGCTGAATGTATTAATTCCAATCTGGACACCTTGCCAGTACTCACAGAGATATTTTAGGTTTTCTGGCTCACAGTCAGTTCAACCTCTTACCTGCCTCCCTGTTTAGACCACTGGACGAAACCACAGCTACAGAATTAGAGCTATATCACACTCAGAATAGCAGATAGGATGAATCATAGCATAGCTGCATATTACCACTCTACCCTGGTTTCACTCTCCCATCCCCATCACAGATCTCTTTTATAAAGCATTTTGCACACTGTTGTTCAGAGTAGTAAGATTTGTAGAAGCAATGATACAAAAGTTGTCTGCAAGGAGAGAAAGCTCTCAGCAGAATGCCCAGCAGAAGCTTAGATATTTGTCAAATCGAACTATTGCAAAATTGAAAATAAAAATACTGATCTTTTGGTATCCATTGATGAGTGTTTACCAGTGCACTATACTTTGCTCATTTATACTTTATACACTCACAAGCTTTACGTGGCTCCTTCTCCCACCCCTCTAACCTGTGGAAAGCAATAATGAAATCTTGACATTTTCATCTCATGCAGAAATAGTCCCTCCAAGTCCAGCCCTAAAGAGAACAGCAGCTTCAGTGATGACAAGGAACATATTTCCACTAACGCAAGTAACACCAGAATCACACCCAGCATATCTAGTGATGAGCAGCTCATACAGCTGGAAATCTTCCAGCAACTTCAGCTGCACCTTGCTCTGCACTGAAAAAGCCATTTAAGCCAAAGGAATATTCTTTAAATCCCCTCAAATACTAATTGTTGGTATCCTCCATGAAACAGCAGGAGCCCTGTGACTCCTGTCAGCATCAAATATCCCACCCTTGAGCAAAGTCACCAAAATTTCTGATAATATTCATTGCTAAAGTTTGCCCATGTCTCATGGATGTACACAAAACTAAAACTCCTTTCCATAAAGACCCAACATGGAACTCTATGAGACTGATTTTTGTGTTCTTTGTATTTTGTGACTGTGAAGAGGTTTAGAAATTGTGTCTAGACCTACCAGCTAGTGCTTTTGCCTGGGAGGATACTGCTAAAGAAATATTGTTTTCCTGGCTTTCAGAAATAAAGGATTACAAAAGTAGGAACACATAATAAAGAAAAATCCAAAATGAAGACTGGAAGACTGGGAAGAAGACTGAGAAAGTAAGATCTTTTGGCAATGTGCTCAAAATCAGTCTTAGTCAGCAAAGAAATTTAGGAGATTGTTGTGAAACAAAGTTTCCAGCCCAGTGCCAAGAAGTTGGATTTCCACACTACAATGGCAAATATCTTCAATTGTAATTGCTGGAAGGCCAATCCTGTTGTGAGGAATTTTATATCACAAACTTGATTTGTGCTCTGAGCCACAATCAGTCTTCAGGGCTGGCCTTGTGACGACTTTCACAGCACTGAATTTACATAATTTTAACTAAAAAGCTATAAATCTAAATCCTTGGGTAAACCATCCTATCTTTCTGCATTCTCACTTTTCTGCAATGCTATCAATAATCATATTTCTACCAGTAAATAGTTTTCCATCTTCCTTAACTCTGTTATTGTTTTCCATTTAAAACACATTCTGGCATAATCAGACTGTTTTCAAGATCAATTGGCCCTGCTAGGAACAAGTGTTTGTCTTGGAGGAAAAGCGATTGCATTGGCATAATCAAATTAATAATGACAGGTCCATTATATAATCAACAAATTGGTGTTTCTGCTGGTTATTCTCTTTCCTCTTGCCTCCATGATAGTTTGTGTTAATAATAATAACAATAATAGGTTCAGTTAGACATTCGCAATTAATTTAGTAAATGGATAAAGTAAGCATTTGGACTGTTTTCCAGTTGTGTTCCATCATGCTGATTACTAGTTGCAGCTGTTGCATTTCACTTCCAAAATATCTTCTCTTCAGTGTAAATATGATAATCTTTCAGGCATAGATGAACATGCAAGTGCCCCGCATATCACTTGTGGTTTTTGTTTGCTTGATATAAAGAGTCTTTTCATTGGCAGGGGATGACAAATCTCAGCATGGACAGGTAGCTTCCCTCTGTAGTTAAAGTTCCACTGTGTAACAAAGTATAAATCTGATTTGACTGATTTTACTTTATGAATCTCTCTAACTTTACTAATTTAATTTTCAGTTGCTCATAATTTCATATAGCTCCCATCTTATAGGATAAATGTTTCATTTTTAGGCTCATCCTACCAAATGGTCATCCCTTCATCACAGTCTTTACCTGCTTTTTTCAGAGTTTAAGCAAAATGCAGTGTAGATATTTCAGCACAACAGTTCTTGAGAGGAAAATCTGGTTTTCATTATGAATAAAAACCTCTAAATATGTCATTTTATTCTAATTTATTTATTCCATATAATTGATCTGCAAAGCACTTCAGTCTGTTTTTGGTTAGAGGACACAGTATAGGAGACACTTAGACATTTAACTCAGCAGAATATACATTGAACTGCTACTAGCATGTTACATTAATAATTAATTCATTTAAATTTCCCATTCCCAATATTTAGGCAAGAAAATAGAACCAAAAATTAATATGTAATTTCAGACTAGCTCAGCAGTAAATTGCCACTACCCGTTACAATTCTTGGTTGATGAAGTCCACATCCTAGATAGCCAAGACATCCTCTAGAGGTAAATAAATTAAATAAGAAACCTTCTAAAAATTATCTGGCCAGGGCAGACTAAAGCAGAGGATTCCTGTTGTGGGAGTTCTCCTGTGCAACATGTACATACCCAAAGAGCAAGCCCGGGCATATTTGTTTTTACACAGTTCGTTTCCACACCAAGACACATTTCCATTTCCCCTCTCCCTCCTTCTGCTTTTGTATTGCAATGTCCACATCCACAATTAGTGGAAGTGTCTGGCTGTGCCTGTTCACATTGTTCCCAGACTTTTCTCTCCCCCAGTGAGCTCTGAAGACCATGCATTATTTGACATGACACGACTTGGAGGCCTTTTTCAGCAGTAGCCATGTAGAGGAAGCAGACAGAAGCAAGGAAGAAGAAAGCTGGTGATTGGTGATTAGCAGGTGATTGAACTTTAAATTACTTAGACTTGTAAACCAAAAAAAGCCCCAGCCCCACCAGAAATGAAAACAGCCTAAAGATCAAGATACAAAGTCAGCTCCTTGTTCTATTTGTTTTGTGACATAAAAACACAGGATATGAAATTCAAAATAATCTTAGTACAGCTAGAAACTGCATCCAGATATTTTAACATCAGGCAGAATCATATTCATAATCTGTTTGGGTTTGGGTTTTTTCTGAAGTAATTAAACATCTATTGCATTTTTCATCACAGTTCATTTCTCTGCAACAAGAGCAATTTGCCAGCTTGTATCCACTTGTACACACATGCTGAATGTATTCAGTTTATAGTAAACAGCTGCACACAAGGCAGCTCCCTTCACACACATAAGCTCTTCACTTGTGGCCTTATATGCTTTTTAAATTAACTTAGTCAAGGACGCAGAATATTCAAGACCATAAAACACAGCCACAGGTACTTACTGCTCTCTGGAAATGAGCTCTTAAAAGTATCTTCTCTGAAAATGGAAGTTTCCTTAGAGTGTATACTTAGTATTTCCTCCTATTTTGTTACTAAATTCCAAAGTAATTAGTTTTTACCATTTCTCAAGGAGAAGGTGATGCCCAAACATATGTCCCCAGATGTTCAGCCTGTGTGCTCCAATTCACATCCATTAAAGTGCCTATACTGATCACTGCCATTGATAAGACCAGCCTTCGCTTTTACATGTGTGCCTTTTCTTCATGTACTTCATCCCAAACACAGTCAAGGCTAGAAGCTTGTTTTACAGCTGATATGCATAGAGAAATTTTGAAGACTAAGTTGGTTACCCCATGAGCTTCTCACAACCTGAGGAGCCCCCCTGCATTCTCTCATACCTCTCCAGTGACATCAACCAGCAGCAGTCCTCAAAGCAATATTGATACTGACTCAGAACTTTGAAGAGCTCCAAATACCTTTAAATCCAAATACTTCTGCTTCACAAACATGCTGACAAAAAGTATATGCAGATTATGGCTGTGGAATATATTTTTCCTTTTAAAACATTTCTATTTGAAAGTAAATTTGAAATAACTATCCACAGTGAGTCTAAACACGTTGGATGCCTACAGTAGTCCACAAGACTACAAAAGATTAAGTTTACAGAGCTAAAAAATATCTGAATAAAAATTTCTCTCAATTTTTAAACTATTGCAGCTTTCCTCTCAAGTTACAGTAAAAATCTGAAGGGAACAGAAAAGGAATCACTTTCTGAATTCTTCATCATATGTAATACTTGGTCACTCTTAGTCAAACATGGTTACGTAAGGCATGTTTCCTCTTTTACTGACTTCACTGTTTTACAGCTGAAAGTTGGAAAAGTTCATTTAACAGCAACTTTTACATGCCAGCTGATGATGCCTCCGAAGGTCTGCCACAGTGAAAGGAGACAGAACTCTGACTACGTGGGGACTGGACCAGATGATTCTCAATGTCCTTTCCAAGTTGTTGTTCTATGATTCTAAGGTTGCACACACATAGAATTAGTTTCAGTCTTTATCATCAGGAGAACAGCTGCTATTTATCTCTTCCCAAATTACTTCCTAGTATTACTTTTAATCTCTGTTCCATAAAAAAACAGGCTTCTGACTTGGGGGTTTTGCTTTGTTTTGGGTTGGGTTTTCTTCCATTTTAGCTATCAGGTACAAGAGAATGCTACTGGGAATAGAAAAGTAGGAAAATCAGTTTCTGTTTTTTAGTGCAGGTATAAATAGGAGAGCGGAAAGAATGGCATCTTGAAAGGTTGAAAGATGTAAAGCTCAATTTGCAAATGTATTTAAGGACATCCTGATCCAATTGGACTAGTAGGATCTTCAAATACTGCAAAGGGACCTAATGTGCCTAAATTCTTTGGAAAATGCCATCTCTCTGAACTACTAGGCTTCTTAGTACTTTTTCTTTCTTTTTTTTTTTTTTTTGTTTTCCCATCAAGGATTAATCTTGTGAATGGCATTTCAAGTAAACTTTAGTCATCTGTTGTTCTCAGATTTTTAGATCTCAGATTATAGGCAGATAGACATCAAAAGTGAATGAGTGGATATAAGGAAGAAATTCTTTCCTGTTAGGGTGGTGAGATGCTGGAATGGGTTGCCCATGGAGGTTGTGAGTGCCCCATCCCTGGCAGTGTTCAGGGCCAGGTTGGACGAAGCCTTGAGTGGCATGGTTTAGTGGGAGGTGTCCCTGCTTATGGCAAGGGGGTTGGAACTAGATGATCTTAAGGTCCTATCCAACCCTAACTGTTCTATGATTCTATGAGTTACCAGAGCTTATCAAGTTACCACTCACTTGTTTTATCTCACAATGTACACCATGAAAATAAAACACATCAGCTAACTAAGCAGGCATTGTAAGGCAACATGTTTTATTCAACACTGTGGTTGGATAGGAAGATGGCTGCACAGTCTGTTAATAAAGCCAACTGCTGAACAGCAGCTTGCTTTGCTTTAGTAACTATTGGCTGAGGTCCACCAAGACAGCTGATGAATACTGGATAAAAACATTTTTGTCTTACCAAGTAATAGCCCACCACTATGCGCAGTTAAGTAAGGCATGTTTCTTCTTTTAATGACTTCAGTATTTTAAAGTTGAAAAGCAGAAGAGTTCATTTAACAGCAACTTTTGCATGACAGCTGATGATGCCTCCACAGGTCTGCCACAGTGAAAGGAGTCAGAATTCCAAGTACACAATACAGGAAAAAGAATTGAAGTAACTGCAGTTTTTGAATTACTGGTATTACTTTATGAAGAAAAATGCTGGCATGTACTCTCCTGCCTCTGCATAGCTTAGAGCACATACAGTCATTCTCAAAAGCATAAAAAATATAAGGAAAATGTATAATTAATCATCCAACTAAAAGAAGCCTATTTAGTTAGTATTTACCTTTAACAGCAACTAGCTAAATAAAAGGGCAAAGAGAACAGCTGAATAACATCTTCTACCTTCCATTCATTTCAGGCTATAAATCTTAAGTTTATAACTAAATGTTGGCTCAACTTTTCAGACAGCAGAAGCTCTCCATTTTTCCATAAAAATGTAGAGTTGATCCACTAATGGACTCATTAGTGGAAAGACTATCCGAGAAGAACAATGCTGAGACCATGCTGTTATTTTCTCTCATACATTAGCTGACAGCAGTACTGCTCAGCTCCAGTAACTGGGAGGACAAGTCAGCATAGTGCAGGAACGGAGACAGGAGATGCCTGCAAACTCTTCGGAGGGCGCTGTAGGTTCAACATGGCTTGTAAAATGCTCTTTCAAATGTCCCAAACCCTTCTGCTTCAGTTTATAAATAACTAGATGCTGGATAGCTGCACATGCCTTATTTCAAGACCTTTACATCTGATATGCTACCAGCTATTCAGAACAAAACCCAGCTAATGTGTCACAAATTTCAACAACCACATGAGCCACATGGAGGGTGCGATAATTAGGTACACTCATTGAAGCAACGCTTATGATGCTGGAAGTTAATGTAGTCTCCTCTAATTTATGCAATATCCTCAATCCTTGGTCTTCCTGACCAGTCTGCCAGAAGAGTCCTAATAGTGTTATTTTGGGAAGCAGTGCAACTGTCTGTAGACATTAGACTGGGATGCTTTCACCTCACACATATTTTCAAAACGCAAAAGGGAAAATACTCTCTGTCACTGCTGACTTATGTTGAACTAGTACATGGATTCTTACGGGACAAATACCATAGGAAGAAAGTTGGGCTAACGGTTAAGTGAAATAGGTCTCGAGACTTCATGAGTCCAATTGTCACACTCCTGTACAACATGGGACAAATTGCTTGAACTCCAACCATCTACTTGAATATCAGTGCTGCAGGGACAAAATCATTCCCTCTCACAGTCTATAATACCTATCCAGTCTATAATACCTATCAAGTCTTTAAATTCTTCAGAGAGTTTATCTTTACTAACATATGTATCCTTATGCATGCATAGATATCTAGCTCAAAAAATCATGGATGGAAAGAACATCCCATAAGATGTTTTAGTGTTTCAAGATGGCACAATGATACTTTAAAAGTTTATTCTTCATGAAGCTCAAGCTTCAGCCATTCAGCAATGCCAAACTTACATCAAGAACTTTCCTCTGCTCAACCTCAGGCAACACAGCAGATAAAGATTCCGACAGCTAGGTGACGATGTACTGCTCCTATCCCTGAACTCTCTTTCCTCATGCCTCTTAGTTTAGATCACATTTCCAACACAGAAGCCATGATTAATACCCAGTAACAGCAAATCCCCCTCTAATTATTTTATGCAATAGGAATGACAATGCATGATGAAAACCACATTCTAGAAGATGCAATGCTCTACTGAGAAGCTGGCAAACTCCCATACATATTCTGATAACACTGACTAAGCACCTTTCTTTATCTCTTCCTTACTGTCCCTTTCTTCCACAAGCCTTGTTGGGACTCTTGTGCCTCCAGTTTCAACTGCTATCTCCAAGCATGCTTTTCACATAAGTCTCTACACTACATAGCCAAATCTGGTTGACTCCCCAGGTGGAAACTATGTTTTTAGGAGAAGATCCAGAAAAATATGGAGTTAAGCTCAATATGCCTGTGTAGAGTCTAACAATACTTAGTCTCAAGGAGCTTTCAGTTGTCCAAACACATTCCTTTAGAGCAATGGAGTTGCATGGTCACCATCTGTGGACACATTAAAAATTTGATGGGACAAAATCCTGAGGAACCTGCTCTAGCTGACTGCAGGGTGAGCATGAGGATTGGACTAGACAATCTCCAGAGGTCTCTTCTAACCTCAACTATTCCTTGATTTTGTAAAAACACTTGTTAGCTGTTACCCCTTTTAAAGACCATATCACCAAAATCAAAACACAGGCATAGCAAGCATATTAAATGCACTTGTATTTAAAGGTATAGAACAGTCCTGAATCTGTGGAAACTTGTCAGACCTTACAGCTAGGTAGCAAAAATAGTCATTGTGATACACTTCAGGATTCTGTGCATAATTGCAGATCTCCTTCTCAATTTCCATGTATAGTCCATTTAAAATAAGTGGCATGCAGGTAACAATCTATTTCTTCCACTAAACAGGCTATAGGCAATGCTAATGGCACCTGTTTAAGTCCCTCAAATTCTTACAACTACAGTTTTTCTATGGAGACCTTGTCTTCACTGAAACGTTTCTTCATGCTTGTATTCAAATTCTGCCCATGATCTAGCTTACCAAGTACCGATTTCTCTAATTCCATGGAAAACATGTTTCCAAACTCTTCTAAAGGAATCAACAGGCATGTAGCTTCCACAAACCAGATCCAAACTTCAGTCATTCTTAAGAGACCACCAGTGAGTCTACAGCTGACTATGAAAATCCTGTGTTTTGCAGTGCTGTAGGCCAGCACTCTGACCTTTCTTTCTTCAGCTTGCAGAAGCAGAGTATTTTCTTTTCATTGTTCCAGCAGCACTATGGATACAAAAAGATGGCTGAAAATTGCCCAGTGCCTGTTGTGAATAAATAGTCTTCATAATATGGCAGATAATGCTTATAATGTTCACACTTCCTCCTAATGAAACTCCAGATCTATGTATGTGTTGTCCACCAGCTTAAAAAAAGGGTGTATTGCTGTGATTGCAAAAATAGATTAAGTCTTCAGCTTATGACAAAAGTTCTCATTTTGGAGCAGAAGGTCACAGGCACCCTTTGCAATAATGCCCGTAAGGTCTGAACAGCTATGGTGTGTGACATAAATGACAACCATGAAACACATACTGCAATGCATTTGCTATGCATCCCACTAAGTCATGCTTACATAATATAATTTACTGTCATGCTAAATTATATGAAAATTTAAAGGACATTATATACCATTCTATGAATCCTCAATGTCAAACACTGAAGTACTGTTACATTTTGGTTCTCTACAATGTAAATAATGCTCTCATGTTTGCAAGATTTCAGATGTAGCTATATGCAAGCAATTTAAGAGAGTATTACAGAAGCAAACACTAAACTGAGGCATTATATTCCAGTTTCTACAACTACCTAAAGAATAAACACAGAAATCATTCTGCAGCAGAAAATGCCATATACATCACTATTTCAACTCATTGCTAGTACCAGAAACATTTCAGTAGCAGTATAGTGCTGTACCACCAAACCACCAATAATATTTCATATTTATTGATGGCATCTCATATTCATGTGCCTATGCAAGTTCTCCTTTCCAGGAGAAAAAACAAACATACTCCATTCAAGATACATTCAAGCTGCTTTTTCTTTTTGTCTTTGAAGACATGCATAACTCCCTATTTAATAGGCATTAACACTTTCTCCAGTGTGTCTTCAGTGCCAACAATAGTAGACAATTGAGACAAGAGACCTCTGCAACCAGACCAGGCCCTCAAAGCAGGCTAATTATTAAAGCCTGTTGATCAGACAAGGGTAACATAACTCACAGAGGGGTAATTTCTATGCCAGACAGACATATTCTGTGACATCTCCTGTCTGCTGCTCATGTCTTCCTTGTTGATTCACTTCTCTTGCAGCCCACTCTGCTCTTTCATTATTCCCTATGTATGGGATGCCTTTTGATATAAATTCAGCTCTTCTTCAAAGGGACAAGAATTATATATGGTATTTCACTCAACATGAATGTCCATAATTTGGTCTACCAACGGCTTTGGCTCCTTTCTACACCCATGAGCCCTGCCAAGCCAGCACACACGCACACCTATCTATGTCTGTCCATATATCATGAACAAAATGATTGCTGAATCTTGTCTTCAGGGTCAAATTGTGCTTTTGGTCTCAACTGAGCAGCTCCTTTGAATGCAGGATGGTGCCCAGGTGAAACTGGGAATAAGCTGAACCTTGCAGGTGTGTGAACAGGCACTGGAACCTCCGAAGTGGAGATCAACACTTTCCACTTTGTCCCTGATCTCTCTAGGGATCTTCTGTTTCAGTAATAAAAGCATGTTGTGAGTAACCTTTCCTATTTTTCAGTAAGCTTATGATCAGTTTGTGTTATGCTTTAAAACCAAAAAGACTAAGAGTTTCCTTAGATTCAGTGACAGCTATTGTGATCGCAAACAAGAATCCTTTCTTTTTTCCATCAGATAGATTCAAGGTGCAATCTCAGCACTCCTGAGCAAATACCTCTTGCCCATTTAATATATAAGCCCTTTAGGGAGAAATCCAAATTTAAACTTTGAGGCCACAGAGGCTCAGGACAACTCAGAGTCTGCCTTATGAGAGCAAAAGGGAGTACAATTGCAGACTTAATTGTAGAGAAACATTTCTCTCTCCTCTGTGTCCCTCTCCTACAACCTCCTTTTTCCAAGAAAACAAACTTTCTTTTCATTTCTAGATCATATTGGAAGTTGATTCCCTTATCTCCTTTGAAAGAATCAATAGTTTATTTCTCATCTGCAGCTTCCTAAAGTGATCCCTACACTGAAGCACTGTTTTCATCAGCCCACCCAGCAATTACCAGGAGACAAGAAGCATCCTGGAAAAACAATGACAGAACAAAATCATTTCATAGTGATTTATTACACATGTAGCCATTAATGGCTTTGCAAGTGTGGAAAACAAGATGGAGGGGCAGAGCCCAAGCCAACACTAACTGTCAGAACATCATTGTCATCTATTGAGTCAGAAATATTTAAGCCATCTGATGTTTCAGCCTGACATCTTGACATAACAACAGGCTTGGAAACAACAATAAATTTGCACATTGAGGAGTCTGTTCAAAATCATAGAGGCTGACAGAGAAATAGAAGAAACTGCGCAGAAATGTTTGTTTGTGTGATATTGGAAAGACAGGATCATGATCTCCAAGAGCATCCTTCTAGTGCACCAACTCTGCTGTCAGAGCTGAAGCACCAGAGGCAACAGCCACTGAACTGAACTGAACTGAAAGATCTTTTCATATTCATTTGCAAATGTTATTGTTGTCCTTATTGTGGAAAAAAAAACTCCCTTTGGTCTTTGGGAAAAAAAAAAAAGCCACCTTGTGATATATTTGGGAAAAATCCAAGGAAGTGACAAGGTTCTGCAATTTTCACGTGCTGGGAGATGCCACAGGTGCTTGGCACTTGCCATGGTGAAGCTCTTGAGACAGCTTCAGCCCACAGTTGTGCTAGACAAATATAACATAACTTTGCTGGCTGGCGCTGACTGAATTATCCCAGATGAAATTTAAAGTAAGAGCAGAATCTCTTTTTTTTTTTTTTTTTTTTTTTTTTTTTTTTTTTTTTTTTTCAGCACACAGCATTACAATGGTAATGTTCGTGTTAGAACAATTTTGCAAGATGGCAAAAGAACATCCTGATCTCACTGCTGTGAGCTCCTACTCAGCAGACAATTGCAACCTATTTTAGAATAGGGTTTTTAAACTGTTCAAAGCAATGCACAAGCATTAACTTCTAATGGCTTAAAATGGAATTTTATAATGCTAATGTCTTCATATTACAGATGTAATGCATCTAGAGAGCAAAGATTTCTATTCAAATCCATTGCAGCTTTCAAAGATATTTGGACCAGAAATTTCCATTTAGGCATCTCTAATTTCAAGACCTCAGAATGTGCTGCTGGGAAACATGAAGGTCAGTATGAACTCTAATTTATAAAGGCTCCTGCAGTTCTGTTACAGTCCATCTAAGTTATTAGTCTGTTAGTCAGCTATGTTTTTGCAAAGAAAAGAACACATGAACAAACAAAAAAAAGTTATTCAATCAGTCCAGCAATTTAGCAAACACTTCAATGCCATGCTAAGAGAATGTAGTAGCCCCCACTTTACTTTTGGTGGGTGAATGACAAGTTCTGAGCAGGTTAGCAACCCAATGGGCAGGACCATAGCAGCCTCAGAAGCAAGGGGTGTGCACCAGCCACTTGTGCCAAAGGAGACTGAGCACAGAAAGAAAGTGAAAATAGAGTGTTGCCAGACATCTTGTATCATCTCTTGTACTTGCTTGAGAAAGATGTACCTGAGAAATGATGCCCTGGAGAGCTGAAGACACGAACCTAGCTTCCTTAAATTGATTCATTTTTTCCCCTGTCACTAGCAACACCCAAAAATAAAAATACATGGGAGAGGGAAGAAAAGCATATAACTTTTCAGACATGCCAATTATTCCACAATCTGCTAACCTAATTGCAGCCTATTTTGCATTATTCACCTTTTTTTTTTTGTCATTTCTTTTTCAGTCAGCATTGACTAATAAGTATGTTTTAGGATAGTCTGCATCACAACAGTACCTTTCTGTCCCACTGCTTCCTCTTTCAGACTTGCCTCCTCTCTCCCCTCCTACTCAGACCTTGTTAGTCCTTCTCTTGTTCCTAACTTGAAGATCTCAATGAGCAGGAATTACATGTCTCAGCAATAAACATGATCTCACAGCAACACAAAGGAGAGTATGAACGAAATAAAAATTACAGCCTGGTGAAAGCTCTCTTGACAACTACAGCTCCACTGACAGGAGCCACTAAAATAATAGGAATGATGCTTCAAAATAACAGTCAAGAAAGCGTTATGGAAGAGAAAAAAAAAATTCTAAATGGATCTTTTCAAATGCAGATTCCACTGCCAAATGAGGAGAATGAGAAAAATGCTCTTTCTTATAGCAGAGTCGTATTTAAATTCTGTGAGATTACAGAAAACCACCAAAAAGTGAGCACAACCTGAAAGATCCTGGGGCCAACAGCCCATTTCAGGAATGCTAGAATGATGCAGAATGGACAGAATGATATCTTGGGGATGGAGAAGAGGTATGGAAGGTGTTCTCTCATCAGAAAAACTTCAATGGCTTCCAACTGGGTGAATAATAAAACTCATGTTGACTTCAGTGTAACATCAGGCATTTGCAGGCTTGCATCGGAATAACTATCACTACCCAGGTGACAAACTGCATAGCAAAGAAGCCAAGGGATTAATGAAGGTGAAAAATTATGGCCCACTACTAATGATGTTCCATCCAAGACAGAACTAAGTCAATGGTCATGAAGAAAGTCTGTCTAAAGGCTTAAGAAGGTAATTAGAAAAAAGCTATAGCCTTCCTCTGCTAGTAATGCTTAAATGCAAACAAGTTACTTAGGTACATTTTCCACCTCAGCTTCACAACTGTAAACTGGGGAAAATTGCTGTAAATACTGATGTGGTCAGTTCTTTGGTGGTTAGAAGGTATTTCAAAAGCCCCAGATGGATCCTGCAAAATCCTGCAGCAACTGCAGTATCTACCAAACTACCTAAGGCTCTTCAGCGGGCAGAAAAAGCAGCTTTGTGGAGTAGAGGTGGAGATCAAACTGCACAAAAGCTCCTGGCTAGACTTAGTTGGGGCATAGTGAGAGGGCAGAGAAAGAGATGGCAGAGATAACACAGCAGGCAGGGCAGAGAGGAATAAAGTGCACAGCATGAGTGGTGCTTTGATGGGGCACATTTTATTTTCTTGGTATTTTACATTCCTGTTGTAAAGTACTACTGGTAAAACAGAAAGGTCATTGCCTAAAAACTCCAGCCACAAGTGTACAGGCAACTCCATGTTACCAGAAACAGATCCTTCTCCCCTGATACTGAATACACTCTCAGAGCTCCAGAAGTTTGGCTTAGGGTCCTGGGCTTCTATTCCTCTCCAGAGGCAGATAAAATCTGCAAAAGAGCCACGTATTTCTCCTCCATTTTATTCCACACACTCAAGACACCTAATAAATTTGCTTTGAGTTTTTATTCTTCCCTAAAACAAAGGAAAAACTGAGAACCAGAAATATCTTTTTCCTCCCTGGTGACCTGGCAGAGACACATGTAGGACTGTTTCCCACTTTTATATAATGAGATTGAACACACCCACCCACCCCCCAAACAAACAAACAAACACTGCACAGAAAAAGATACAGGGACTCTGCCATTTCTTGCCTGGAGCACTGAAACCAGAAGCACACCAGGACTGAGAATAAAGCACTAAATTGTTATAGGGATAATAAGAATGTCCTAATAGTAAAGAAAAACAATACTCAAAGTTTTGAAAGGCATGTAAATGCTGAAGATACAGCCAGCCAGCATTTTTGTGCTCACCGGGAATAGAGAGTAACTTTTGCTCTGCGGTTATTCTGTATCTATATACTATAGTTTCTTGCATGTGTCTTCCTAGTGTGAAGACATAAAACAAACCAGTCCCTGAACAGACTGCACGGCTCACTACTCTGCTCCAATGTGGCAATACAATTGTCCCTGTTCTTTCATCAATAAACAGACTGCTAGCGTCCAAATCCGAGAGCGCTCTGGGTTCCTCAGCCCTGGGAAATTCAGATGTGGATTAGTTTTGGGAGAAGGGACGAGTCAGATTAAACAGTGATTCAGCTACCAGGCACGGACAGTTCCCGGAGCCAAACGTGGGGACATCGAGACCAGCATTGGGGGCGAACAGACGGTTTGCTAAACCGTATTGCGAGTCTGCGTGTGACCTGGATGAGACGTACTGAACCAAACCCCAGCCCAGGGCAGCGGAGCAGTGATGCAGCCGGAGTTATTCGTACTCCTCCGTGTGTCACGGCCACTGAGCGCCGAGCTGCCAGCAGTGAACGTGGGGCAGAGACCAGAAGAGTCCCCTGTGCTCCAACCCCCTCCCCCCCAGATGTGGAGGACTTGCCTGTTGCAGGGGTGACACCCCCCCAACCCAGCATCCCCCAAACTTCAGACCTCAGAGGAGGAGGCACCTCTCCCTGCCTTTTTCCGCACTACATGTCAGAGAAAAATATGCCCCAGCTCCCAAGGCACGGCAGCTGCCGAAGAGGAGGAAGAGCAAGGAGCCACTTACGGGGATGTGCACTCGCAACATGAGTTTCTTCTGGCTGGAGGTTTTCCTGCCACTGCCGCTGCTGCTGCTGGAGGCATCTTTCTTCTTGTCCATGGCAGTGCTTCCCATCCCTTGACCCCGGCGTGTTGCTGGGCGATGGATCTGGAGAGGAAGGCTCTTCTTCCACCTCTCCCCAGCGTCCCACCGGCCTCAGTTACTGTTACTCCAGGCTTCTTATTTTCTGTTTTTTTCTTTTT
>NDXB01001055.1:0-15882 GCA_002631895.1 Agapornis roseicollis
CATGATCACTGCATCCAAGGCTGCCCTGGAGTGTCACATTTCCAACCAGCCCTTCCCTGTTGGCGAGCATGAGGTCAAGCAGGGCACCTCTCCTTGTCAGCTCCTCTATTACTTGCAGAAGGAAGCTGTCTTCCACACAACCAAGGAATCTCCTGGATTGCTTGTGCTGGGCCGTACCATCGCTCCAACAGATATTGGGGTGATTGAAGTCCCCCATGAAAACAAGGGCCTGAGAGCTTGAGGCTTTTCCTGTTTCTCTGTGGAGCGCTTCATCCACAGAGTCCTCTGGATCAGGCAGTCTGTAACAGATCCCCACAGTAATGTCTCCCATTGCTGTTCTCCCTTTAACCCTGACTCACAAACTCTCTGTTAACTGCCCACCTGTCCTCAGAGAGAGTTACATACTCTCCAGCCTATCACTAACATAAATAGCGACTCCCTCTCCCTGCCTACCAGGCCTGTCTTTCCTAAAAAGCCTCTAACCTTCCATTCCAACACTCCAGTCATAGGAGCCATCCCACCATGTTTCTATGATACCTATTATTTCATACCCCCGCAGATGGGCACACATCTCTAACTCCTCTTGTTTGTTTCCCATGCTACGGGCATTTGTATAGAGACACCTGAGCCAAACTCCAAATGAGGCCAGCTCATTGGTCGGAGCAGCTGGAATGTTGCTATGTCACTCCAAGCATTTTTTATCAGTGGTAGCAACCGACTGGGCGTTTTGGGATGGAACAATGCCCCCCTCCCCCAACACATCTAGTTTAGAGCAAAACAAACAGCAAACAGATGACTGAAAAGAGCCTAAGGCTCCTAGACTCTAATTCATCAGTGTGGCTACCAGATACAAGGTGCTCAAGATAATTTTCTGTGATAACAAACTACCATCTCCAATCCCAGTACTAACATTAATCAGTAAGAGCAAACAAAACAAACAAATGAACCTCAGCCACCTTCTAGAAATAACCTCTGAAAATGCATTGGGGAAATCTAAGAACATTTATTTACAAGCAAAGTAAATGCTTTATGTAGTTCAGTCTGCAGCAAGATTGTGTTGTCTTTTTCTGCATAATAGTTTGCACAGCTACTATAACACTTACAAAGGGAAAAGTGAATTGCCTATGTACATTTTGGCTAATTTATTGCTGAGAAATGTGTGCTCTGTTAACTGTCAATTCCATGCTATCTTTTGGATTGCCAAATGCATTTCTTCTCATGAACTGTTTTGTTTGTTACTGTGCTTTTGTTTGGTTAACATGTCCTCATCCTGTTCCTTTTGAAAAGAGTGATAGATTGCAGTGTAATAGATAAATACACAGTGAAATTTGCAGACCTGTCCAGGATGCCACAACGCAGAGATGCTAAAAGTTTTACTGTATAATTATTTTGAATGGTACTGGAATCCTAAGAACATACTTCACAGAACCTCCCTGACTGGAAAAACTGCAACAATTATCTTAAGAGTAAAGATTTTAAGAAAGCCTTTGAAATAGATTTGTTTTCCTTCCATATAATTGGGAAGATCCCTGTGAAAACACCCCAATATACTTAATGGGAAAGGCTTGATTCCTGTGGTCATTCTCATCTGAATACCTGCCAGTGTTCTGCAGCTTTAACAACCGTGTGTAGAAAAAAGATCATCTGTCAGTCCTTTCTAAAACACTAGTTTAGTAGCCTGTCATGAGGTACAATAATCTCTGAATCTCAGCATCTACCCTCAGTTATGACATAGTAATATCTAAGATAACACAGGGAAAGAGATACCATCATGTACCAGATGCAAGCATATCAGGGTTTTATGTTGATAAAGCTAGTGAAAAATCCTTATAAGAAAATATATACACAAAAAGGAAAAACAGCAAACAGGAGAGAGGAAGATTAGAGGAAGATTTGTAAGGAAAAAAAAAATGTAGAGAAAATGGCAGCTGGAATAAATCTTGAAATAACAGGAGGAAGATAAAAAGCCAAATACAAAAAAAAGAAAGAAGAGAGTTTGGAATGGAAAAAGAGGCAGAGGCCAACAGAGTTTTAAGGGCTGGTCTGCAGATGGAGTATGTTACAAGGAGGACTTTGGTAGCCATTCACAGGCAGTCATTATCAATAGGTTCGGAGTGCTAAACTAATGTTTACACAGCTCCATTGATTGGAAAAAAAAAAAAGAAATTAAAAGAATTCTTCCCTGTGAGGGTGCTGAGGCCCTGGCACAGGCTTCCCAGAGAAGCTGTGGCTGCCTGGCTGCCTCATCCCTGTTAGTGTTTAAGGCCAGGTTGGATTTGGATTGGAGCAACCTGGTCTAGTGGAAGTTGTCCCTTATGGCAGGGGGTTGGAACTGGATGAGCTTTAAGGTCCCTTCCAACCCAAACCATTCTATAATTCTGTGATATTTTTAGCCTTGAAGTAGCAGAGCATACAGTCACAACACCCATGTGCATTTATTGGGCTTTTATGTGTTTCTTTACACTGTTGGTACTAGGTTGTCTTGCTCCTTCTCTCTGTTCCTTTCATCCTGCAATTACCATTTCATCTTTAGACAAATGCATTACATAAAATATCACTCAAAATAACAGAGGACACACTATCCTCTAGGATAACATAGGACTCTACTATCCCCTATTAAATATCTGAACAACTAGCTCTGAACACACTTGAAATTTTGAAAGAACATTAGAAGTTGAACTTAGCTCACCCTTTTAATTTCATTTTAGGCATGCTGAATTTAGTGTATTTATTCCCTCAAAAATATGTTAACTCGACAGTAGTTTATTGTGATTATTGCAGTTCTTTAATTTATTCAATTTGATTTTTCATATTATTTAATTCTAAACTGCTGTAAGCTACTGTCTATTAACAGGCTTATTGGACTAAATTGAAAAGCATATTATGAGGATAATATATAGAAAATGGCTACTTATTCATGCTGTTTATCCTCCCCTCATGTTGGACTCTGTTACATTAACACTTCTCTTATCAGATATGGAATGTTTTAGAACCATCAATAATGGCCATCAAGGGACTTACGTGTCACATAAGGTGCGTCCACATATAATAGAATCATAGAACAGTTAAGGTTGGAAAAGACCTTAAGATCATCTAGTTCCAACCCCCCTGTTATAAGCAGGAACACAGAATACTGCCAGGGATGGAGCACTCACAACCTCCCTGGGCAATCCATTCCCAAGTGAGGCACTTGAGTAAGTTGGGATCAGAGTTCATTTTGCTGTAATCTACCACAATTACAGGACAAAGTGTCCACATTACACCTTTACTAACAGTGAGTTAGTAAACTGCTGCATGCCTGAGTGTATACTATGCTTGAGCACTAACTGCTGGAGAACTCCACATCCACATTTCAACTGGATACCTCAGATGGCAACCAAATACATAATTTCAATCTCTGTCCTACCAGGAATGAACTGACCATTGACACAGCTAAGTACATATCCCAGTACTGATGCTACACAAAGTTGTAACAAAAAAATATCCCTACCTCACTCTAAGTGTAAATTACAGGTACTCTCAGAATACAGGTACGCTTAGTCTGCATAAACCCTTCTTCTAAAAGCTACATACATAGAATCTTCACATTATTTGTTAGCTCCACAGGAGTACCTAGTAGGATTACTCACAAATTCTCTCAAAAATTCTGCAGGAGAGTCTGGTTTCCTCAAAACAGAACACAAACATGTTTCAGTTACGTGATCAAAACATTATCACAGGTTTGTTAAAGAGAGGAGGTGGGACACTTTTTCTGTCCTTCTGACTAGCTTTTGGACCAACACATATGAAGTTAGGATTCATTAAGGGATTTTGAAGAGTCTAATACATTAGGAACATTATCTAGACTGTAGGGTACATATGACTGATATATATTAATCATAATCTTTCAGTCTGTGCTGATTCAGCTGACATTCTGAACCACTTACAGAAAATAGTAAGGATTTTGCACATATATCTGTGTGCACACAAACATCTATCAGATTGTCCCTTTCCCTTCTACCAGCAACAACAACAAAAAAACAACCCACAACAGATTTTGCATTACAAAAATTTATACTACTAGTAATTTCTTTAAGTGCCATCTCTATTTCCATTTGGATATGTAAATTAATGTTCTCTCCCATTATTTCCTCTGAAAGTTTCTTTCTTTTTTTTTTTTTTTTTTTTTTTTTTTTTTTTTTTTTTTTTTTTTTTTTTTTTTTTTTTTTTTTTTTTTTTTTTTTTTTTTTTTTTTTTTTTTTTTTTTTTTTTTTTTAAGAAAACCCAGAACAGTAAGAGATATCCTCAGTATGTCAAAAGGCTTAAACTAGTATCTAGAAATATGTTTATATCCAGGATCTAGAATTTCAGTAGAGCTGAGCTCTGCTTCAAGTAACAAAAGGGGACTGATCGCCACAAAATTCACTGTAAAGAGCCTGAGTACCTTGTAATAGCATCAGATGCTGAAAGATGAACTGGCTAATATTTAGCATTTGAAAATCAGACCCATAACATTGTTGGCTGTAGTACAGGGCTTTCTAAAGTGTTCTGTATATACCACTAACTATACGGAAATGACACCAAAAGTTATACACAGCACAATTATCCAAAGCCTGCCTCAACTGCCTAGTGTTTTCTCCTAAGACTGCCCAGAAGCAGGCAAAGCTGAAATCTGGGATCTCAAAAGAGAGTGGGTAAAGGTTCACGTACCTTTTCTCCTTCCTGCTCATCATTTGCTCTAGTCACATAATTGAGGAGCTTAAGTAAGAGTACGCAAAGTGTAAAAACCCAGATGAAATATGTTCTTAAAGGTTTGCTAGTAAACAACTAAAACAACTTGTAATAAGAGAACTATCAAATACACTAGTTTTCTACCTAACACAAACTAAAAATTTCAGACACATCACAGTCAATTCACGTATCATTAGCCTCAGCCACAGTACACACTGGGGCAACAAATCATAGAATCATAGAATCATAGAATAGTTAGGGTTGGAAAGGAACTTAAGATCATCCAGTTCCAACCTCCCTGCCATGAGCAGGGACACCCCACACTAAACCATGCCACCCAAGACTCTGTCCAACCCAGTCTCTTGAACACCACCAGGGATGGAGCATTCACAACTTCCTTGGGCAATCCATTCCACTGCCTCACCACCCTAACAAAACCTCTCCTATTTAAGTTTGAACCCGTTACCCCTTGTCCTGTCACTACAGTCCCTAATGAAGAGTCCATCCCCAGCATCCCTATAGGCCCCCCTTCAGATACTGCAAGGCTGCTAGGAGGTCTCCACGCAGCCTTCTCTTCTCCAGCTTGAACAGCCCCATCTTTCTCAGCCTGTCTTCGTATGGGAGATGCTCCAGTCCCCTGATCATCCTTGTGGCCCTCCTCTGGACTTGTTCCAACAGCTCCATGTCCTTTTTATGTTGAGGACACCAGAACTGTACACAATATTCCAGGTGAGGTCTCACGAGAGCAGAGCAGAGGGGCAGGATCACCTCCTTCGACCTGCTGGTCACGCTCCTTTTGATGCAGTCCAGGATACGGTTGCTTTCTGGGCTGCAAGCACACACTGAAGCCTGCTCATGTTCATTTTCTCATTGACCACTATCCCAAAGTCCTTCTCCACAGGGCTGCTCTGAATCTCTTGTCTGCTCAACCTGTAGCTGTGCCTGAGATTGCTCCGACTCAGGTGTAGGACCTTGCACTTGGCATGGTTAAAGGTCATCAAAACACAAAGTCATTTTTCCTCAGGTAGCTGTAAATGAGTTTTCAAAAATGGTGTGTGCTTCAAAATGTGTACATTTACCTACTATGCAAAATTATTCAAAAGTTTTCTGGATGTCCAGCCTGTGGTACCTGAAAAAGGCCCAGTTTTCAGAGCACAGGTTTAATATTGAGATCAATCGCATTACTCAAAACTTAAAATGCCAGTTTTTGATTCCAGTGACTGGAAGCTTATATAACTATCTACTGTATCTATAAAGATACAATCTATATCTGTATCTATAAAGATATAATCATGGTCATTATTATTTTTGTTACAGATATCTCTAGCTCTTTTTTTGCTATGATAGATCACAGCATACCAGATCAGAACCTCCTGAAAAACCTCTCTTCTCCAAGTAAAAGGTAGCACCAGAAATGCATTTCTGCTACTGCAGGGAAGGCAAGAAGGCCATGGATCATGAAAAAAAAGGATCTAGAATCAGTTTCAAGAAGTCATCTAGACCATCTCTCTGCCTGAAGTCAAGGTCAGCTATGCAGAAGCCATTTCTGAAATACTAGAAAACTGGTTTTAAATGCTACTGGTTTAAACACTTCAGCTGACAACCACCATTGAGAGCTATCAAAAATACAGTCCTTAATTTTTACCATAAATATTTACAAAGCTGTCTCGGGTTCAAAATAAATAATTACTGAAAATGAAACCAACTATCTCCACTAATAACACTGTGACAGATTTGTGGGCCAAATTGTGATTTTAGTCAAAATTAAATCCAATAGAATTATTCTGGATACATGCTGGTTACTGAAGAACAGAACATATTCCTGCAGCTTAGATTATATGTCCATCTCAAAATGCAATGGTATATGCATGTGTGTGTAATATAGAGTAAGATTTTCCCAACACGTTCTCATTCTGCACACCAGCCTTCCCCCCAAAAAAAAACCATGGAAAATGCACTTGTACAACCTCTCATCTATTCTGATTACTAAAACAATTCCATGAAATAGTTTTGTGTGCCAGAAGCATACCTGTTACACTAACTTACAAACTAGTGGCCTTTCAAAGCTGTTTCAGAACACTGCCATGTAGACATACACAATCTTAGCATGAAAAACAACTTTTCTGTATTAAAAATAGATACAAGTACAAATCTAGTTTACATGTTACACTGTTCTGCTGTATTTTTGTAACTCCCATATATGCATATTTATTTTTGAGACCATTTTTAATGTAAGAGTAATAAATGTTTGCCTCTCTAGAGAAGTCTTTTATTCCTTTGCACAATGCAATTTAGATATGCTAATTGCTAAACTAGCAGAATATGGTGCTTGTCTTTCTTGCACAATTAGTTACAGATTATGTGAAGAAGCTATGCATTCACAGCTAGGAATGAACAATAAAGCTCATAAAGGAAGACACAGCAAGTCTTACAATAAGCATTCTCTGTGTTGTGATAACTGAGTTAAGCAGCGATGCAGACTGCATATGCAGAAAATGGAGTAACACATAAGCAAAATTAAGGAATGGCAATTACTTGACCAAATTTAGATTAAATTCGTGCTGCATGTATCAGGGGAGCTGCAAGTTCTCTGTTGGGATATTAATTCTCAGTGGCAATGATGATTCAGGGTGCCCAGGACCAAAGAACTGACAATAACAGCACAAAGTGCCAGCACAGGCAGCTACATTTCAAAACATAGAGCATATTTTATGCTGCCATTGTGAAAGGTTTACCTTTGGGCAGATTTAACTGTTGAAGAACAGCTGGCACCTGTTAAAAGTCAATATCCTTCTAAATGAAATATCCTGGGTAAACCAACAAAATATAGAACAAAAATCTGGCTTAAAACTTGTAATGCTGTGAAATATGAACACCAGAATGGGACCTACATCACAAAAAGTAAGTGTGATATAAGTCTCAAAAAGGCTCCTCTATGGTCAAAGTGATGCTTCAGATTTGGTGCAAGATTAACTTTCTTATCATTTTGCAGGTTGCTGAACATCTACT
The DNA here is from genome assembly GCA_002631895.1 of Agapornis roseicollis. Taxonomy (NCBI): domain Eukaryota; kingdom Metazoa; phylum Chordata; class Aves; order Psittaciformes; family Psittacidae; genus Agapornis; species Agapornis roseicollis. Next base: position 7,720 of record NDXB01001055.1, read on the forward strand.
CCGTGAGAATTTGACCCACAATGGAACAGTATAACTAAAGAAGCTTTTCTTTCCCATCACAGCAGAGAAACAAGGTCAGAGATTTTTTTTGTAAGCCATTGTGCACTTCAAAAATGGGTGAGTCCATGATTACGATATTGAATCAGTATGAAATCCTTTCAGTGGAAAGAGAGAATTAGCTGAGCTGTATTTCTTCTCTTAACATGACTCATGTTGATGGTGTTGCAGACTATCTTTGGGCAAGCAATATGTCTGCTTTATGATAACTTTGCTACAAAAGGAAGTATTCTATTTTTTGTTAATTAAAATACCTATATAGTTATTCAAGAGTTGTTAGAAGAGGCAGCAGCTTTACTTACGCTGATTGACAAAGCTGGGAAAAAGCAATCAGATTTTCAGATACATACCCTCTCAGATTTGCTTCCTCACTATCTGCCATTTCATCATGCCACTTAGAAAAGCATTTTTGTCTTCTGACTATCATCAAAACCAATAGCTTGATATGCAGTGTTGTATTTATCCAGAGCCTGTTGACCAAACCAAGCTGTGAGCAATGCAAAGAACATAAAGAACACTAACCCCTGCACATACAAGTTTATGTGGGTAAGTTGAATGAAGGCCAACCTTTAATGAGACTTGCTGAAGTCTTATTGTTAAGTTCAATTAAGGTTTTCCATCTGAAACATTATAAGGGAATTGTCTTTGGGCTTTAAGTGCACCTAAGGTTCTTTGTGTCATAAAAATTGTTATCACCATGTTCTGCCAAATGCTGCACATAGGAAAGAGGAAGACCCTACACTGAAAAGCTTACATGACAAACTGTAAGAGAATCCTTTTTACCCTTTTGAGGCAGGACACTGAGGCACCACGAATGAAAAGACTTGCCCAAGTTCATGTTAAGAAATTTCTACTCAGCTGGGAATTTACCCTCAAACATCTCGAATTGTAAGCTTGTGCTTTAATCTCCATACCTTTCTTCTGCTATACATTAGCAGGCAAAAGTTAGGATTCGGTAGTGAAGTGCTTCAGGACTGAAACAGAATTTTTGCACATCTTGCCTCTTGCTTTTTGCCACAGGATTTGAGGTGATAGTTTTTGTTTAGAATATATTTATGATTCCTAAGGTTAAATTCTTTCATTACTACTCAAGCAATATTGTAACTGCATTTATCACTACACAGAAGCAAGTGCTCAGTGCTGTTATTGTAAATAGTTCACCCACTTTAAGCTATCCACTCCCTTTATCTAGTGTATATACTTGAGTAATTGTCCATATTTTATCATTTTCTCACTATACTGTATTGTATTTTATTAATCAACATATTTTATTTTCATTTCTAGAAAAATTGTTGGAAAATACGACTACTTATAACTTGACTCTTAAAAAAAGTCCCCAAACCCCGAACAAAAGGCATATTGAGATATGTCCCTATATCCTTGCAGAAGATACTCAAATCTATTTTTAGATTAAATCAGTCAAATGTTTCTTCCAATTCACTGATTAAAATAACCACTATCTCTAACCAGTGCAGAAAACTCAAATTATTCCCAACCTAACGATTTTATTGTTTAGCATAATCATCTTTGAGCTATTCCAGGAAATCACAAGCCTACTGCATGGTTATGTATAATCTGACTCAAACCAGGTGTCCTACTAAAGAAATCCATATAGGAAGCTGGCATAGAAAATAAATTCCAAAGTAACAACTAAGATAGGAAAAAAAAAAAGACAACATCTAGGAAAAAAAATTGTGCCTGGAAAAATAGAGGAAGCTTCTAGCAAAGCAAAATACATGCCGGCAGTGGGCCCATTAGTTTCAATACTCATGCAGCAAGAAAGTATACAGGATAGACAAAACAGTTTTTTATATAGCATACCTGGGACTAAAGCAAATGGGAAAAATTTGAGCCTCTGAAATAATTTACTGGTGGTAAGAAGTCACTGGTGAGGTTTAACAGGAACAATGTATTTTATATATATGTATTTCTCGTAAATAAAAAAAGAGCAACAGAGAGATGTGCATGTTTAGATGATAACCTTAGTCTTAAACTTTCAAGTGCTGATTTACCTTTTAGTTTCTGTGGTATGCCAAGTTTGTGTCCCACCTGGAGCATGCAGACTGTCCCATGGAAATAAGGAATCTTCACTCAGTATGCACATATGTACTATAACGAAACAGAAAATGGCACTTCAGTCACTCATATTTTCTGCATACAAATAACGTGACAAACCTGGATCTCTCAAAGATGGTTAAGCTGAGTGCTATTCATTGCTTAGTACCAATTACTTTTTTAAAGCTTAGAACCTGACACTTTCAGAAGAGCAAAGAGTTTGGAAAGCATATTTTTTAGCTTGCATGCATCTCAGTTATTTATAAATATATCTGAGGAACTTATAAAATTAACAGAAATATTATTTGACATTGACGCATTTCAATTAACATGACCATTTGCTATCTGGCATAGACCAGAACTAATACAGCACAATATCTGTAAAAATAGGTTGTCTTTATTCATTTTGAAACCATATAACTACTTCTTTGGATTAAGTAGATATATTTTAGTGTCAAGTATAACAAAAAAAACCCAAAACCAAAACAGTGTTACACTATAGTCTCATACAGCTAATTATACGGAAAGTCAATTTAACGGACTTTGCATCGCTTGACTTGATACAGATTTAGAAAGAATGTGCTTTATGTTTAGTTTTCTAACTCAAATGAACAGGAAATGCACACATGCATAATTTTTCTCTAAACCTCTAAATCAATGAAGTCTGGTGAGCTTGAGACTGTTGCTGTTCAATAGGCAAAGAATCACAGCAACCTCCATGAAACAGCACAGGCATAAGGAGCTCTGTGATAAGCAACAAATGCAGAACAGGGCTTTACTTTGTCCTGGCTTTTACTTATCTGGCTATATTTCTAACTAAATTGCCACACTTGTGTATGCTCCTAATTACAGTATATGAACTTTTGGAAGTCCTGCAATTACTCATTTTCTCTGTTGTTGAGTGTAATCCTAATACCACAAGCATGAAAACTGGCATACACTTTGTGTTTTACAAATGATCTCAAGAAAATGCATGAACTTGATGGATGGGACATGCTGGTTTGTTTTTTTGTTTGTTTGTTTTTTCTGACTTGAAGAGTTCTGCCTATGGATATTTTCCTCTTTCATAGATAAAACAAGACGGGAAAGATTATGGAGAAATCTCCTCTCTCCCCCAGCTTTAGGAATTGAGACCGCTTATTTTACAAAAAGTAAGTCTTCAGGGCTGACTACTGGGATAGTCTTACAAATGTTTTGATCTCTCCAAAGTTTCTGAGGAACCATGTCATATCATAGCCTTCCCAAAAAATAAAACCAAACCAAAACCTGAAAACAACCAGACAAAACCCTAAGCAAAACAAAACCAAAAAAGCTCACCACAATATTTTTGAGAAATGAACCTCTCAAACCTAGCAATTTTAGACTCTTTTATTAGGCAGGGAAGACTGGGGTGAATAAGCTCTATAGTGAAGGATACTATGCTACCTGTTAAGATAGTATGACATCAATTTGTTTACAGATAAAAAATGAGATTATATATTCTCTGTACATTATAATGCTTTGTAGAAACCTTGAATATATGTAGTGAATGTGCACAGGATACATACAATCATCACTGAATGATTAAATGCCCTCTAGCTCCAACTCACCTTACAGAGGCTGGGACACCTTCCACCAGACCAGGCTGCTCAAAGCACAATCCAGTCTGGCCTTGAACACTTCCAGGCATGGGGCGCCCACCTCTGGGAAACCTTGTCCAGTGCCTCACCACCCTCACAGGGAAGAATTTCTTCCTAATTTTTAAATACCTAGTACCAAAATCACCCCTCTCCTCTTTAAAGCCATTACCATTGTCCTATCCTTACATGCTGTTGTAAAAAGCAAGTTGAATTACTGCAAGTGGCTACATTGCAAAAGAGTAAAGGAAGGTTTGTTTGTGGAAATGACCTTTAGGGAATAATGTCCTTCGTGATGTATTTAAGGAAGAAACATTAGTACTAGGTTTGTTGTATCTGATATTACACTTATGAAAAAAATATCATTATTTCTGATTAAAACTTTCACAAGCACTCACAGGTATCCAGAAAATCCTTCAATAATTGTTGACTTGGGATATAAATGAACTGTCCAGAATCTTGAAATAGAACAGGGGGAAAGCTTTGACTCCTGCCATCTTTTGCGAAAACAATGGTAGCAGCAGGTGATGTGAATTTCTGAGGAAGTCGATGTACAGATATGAATTCCAGGTGGTAGTCAAGAACTGCTCTGAAGATGAGAGCCATAGTAACATGAAAAAATATAATGACACAGTTGGAATATAATCAGTGATCAAGTCAAAAGAATCACAGAACAGACTTCTGCAAAAATTTCAAGAATAAAAAGAAGTGGGTATGGTTTAAGACTTACAAGAGAACTGAGTGTGAGGAGACAGGCTGGCATGCTCTCCTCGCAATAGTGAGCCATGATCTGTTGCAGGAATCAAGCTACACAAAACAACAGTACAAAGTAAGACACAAAGTCCAGAATTCTCATGACTTCTTGGAAAAAAATGAAGTGTAACAGAAGGAAAAATACTGCAAAACATTATACAAGTACTAACATATGAATAAAATTACACTGACTGAAAGGAAGACCGGTAGAGAATGGGGGGAAATTTTCAGTTTCAAAAAATACATCCCTAGAAAGCTCAATCTAGTACTTTCACAAGTTATTCAATACTGAGATTGCTACAGTGGAATAACAAATAGCTGGTTTTCCATTAATTATCTTGAGGAAATACAGCTTCAAAGTGATTAAAACACCTATCAGAAATAACAAAGCATGTACTGTTGATAGTGTTTCCACTGAAATAGTAAAAGCAGTAATAAGGAGAAATAATACATAGTAATAATGAGTATTAATAGGTAAAAAATTTTACTAATTAATTCTGGTAGCCTACACTTCAGAAACCAGGCTGAATTACAGTACCGCTACAGAGGCATCCTCTCTTTACAGCAGCTTTTAAAATCCTAACTGAATAAATAGGGTATGCAGTAAAGGCAGAGGGAATGTCAGTCTGGACTACATGTCTTAGTCCAGTGCTGTGAAAATGTTTTAAAGTCATAATGATTCAAGGAAGGAAAGGAAAATGTCAGAATACACAGTTTGTCAGAAGGGTAAAAAAAAAAAACAAACCAAAACCAAACCACAAGCCAAACAGCTTGTGAAATAGTCCTTACATCACAGCAGGGTATTAAAGAAACATTACTATATATTAAGAAAGCACAACTGCTTGTTTATGAAAATTGGTGTGTGGGAAAGTAAAATCTTGTCCTATTTAATACCAGTATAAATATAATGAGGAAAGATTCCCTTTCCTTGATACTTCTTAACATGACCGTGGAAAATATAATACCTTCACTATGTCATTTTCAGAATGGGTGAATTCAAGCAGATCGAGCTGACAAGTGCTAATGAACTGCCTGCTTTAGGACACTGAAAATACTATGCAGGCTCCAGGTAAGGATGAAGGGAAAAATTACTTAAGATCAAGATTGTTACTGTTGACATAATTAAGAGCTAAAGAAGTTACAATCAATCAACAACAAAAAATCCTAGCATGTTAGTTTAAACACCAAGAAGGAACAATTACTAGTAACAGCTTGGAAACAAAACTAAGGCAAAGGTTCAGACCAAGGCAACCAATTATTTTTCCTTTATATACAGAACATAAGACATGGACACTTACTAAAATCAGAAGAAATGTAAAGACTTTTATAAACAGGGTGAAAGGGGGATAGGTTGAAGAGAAGTTCCAAAAGGATATAGCATAAAAAAATATATGAAGATCTAAGCTTAGAAAATGCATACAATCCTACTGAATTAATAAGCAAGGCTTACAATAAGGATAACAGAAAGCTGGTGTCCTTGGAATCCTATGTGCCTCCTGCCAAAAGTGCAAAACCAACCAACCAGACTCAAACTGCTCTTGAAAGTAAGAGCTTTCAAACAGGAATATATGCTTCCTAGAAAGGTTTATATTCTTCATGGTTCCAAAGGCAAGCCTAAACCACCAGAATTTATCAGATAACTTACTCAGATTTTGCTTCAGATTGAGTATCCAGATAAAGCAATCACAGATTTTAACTTTTTTGCTTCATTAAACTTAGGCTCAAATTATGATTTCAGCTAAAGAGAACTCTCAATATTCGTACATTTTAACTACAGAAGTGACAGATTCCTTTGACCAATCTTGTGATACTTAGAATTTAGACATCTAGCCTAAGCTGGATGCTTCTGCTTATGGAGGAAGTTCTCCCTCTCTAGTCAACAGAGAAAGAAACACCAGATACTTCCAAAGCAAGGCTAGTGCCAGCTTTCTCTGACATTATTGTGGCTTTTTAAATATTCAGTAATGTAAGGCTACCTACAAGTAAAAATGAGCTTCTATATATAAGTGTGCCTATCAGGTCTTTCTTCCATTAGAACAGTATTCTGTATCTCAAGAAGAATGCCATGGATGTAATCACTTTCTAAGTTGGGTTATTGCATACCATTAAAATACATAGGCTCAACTCTAACATATCCATCATTCTACTGTATTTTTATTTATCAGACAATGATTAACAGCCTTTTGGTCATCTTAAGTAATAATACATTCAATAAATAATTGTCACTAGCTGTGCTCCTTTTTTAATTTTTTTTTTTCTTTTAGAAACTTTTTAACTTCAGCAATATCCTGTGACAATATCTTACTGCACTGAAAGCAGAACGGCCAATTCAGCTGGAAATAGACAAATAGAAGTTTCCCTTTCTCCCTAAAACACTAGCTGACATCTTTCAAGTAAATCAAAAGCTAGTGCTAAAAATTTCCACGATCATTACTTTTTACATTCAGAAGTCAGCAACTTGTGTTGACAGTGTGGGAAAAGCAACATTTTTAAAGGCAAAAATAAAGGATGGCTGTTTAGCACAAAATGCCATGTGAACTTTGGTTTGGTGGCTGAACGGATGCTAACTACTTACACCGAACATGCAGTGCTGTTGTAGTCATAGATAGTGATATGTAAAAAACAGTGAATTCAATTAGTTTATGTCAAAATAAACAGCTATTTCTGTTACTTGTTCTCTTCCTACACTTCCTTCCATCTCTTGGCTTCATTTGTCTGCTCTACCTAGTTGTTTAGACAGTATCTACTGAAGACTGAAAACTCTTTCTTATATATGCCTAGTGCGTAACTACACAGGCCTCTGACCTGGATGCAGCTATGATACACCCAGCTCAAAAAATTAAAATACTAGTTAAAGAGTTAAAGTGGCTTCCCATTCTTGCAGCCTCTCTCTAGTCTTTAGAGCCAGCTGGCATGTGCATCCCTTTACACCTCTCCTCTAGAGCACGAGATGCTTTCAAAAGAACTATCTTCTCTCAGTTCTAAAGGTATTCCTATTAAAGCCTTAATCTTTCTAGAAATTAAAATAACTTGAATCACAAATATCTTGAATAAAGAAGTTCTTGAATTTGGAATCAAGCCAGTCAATACGTTCAGCAGATGCAGGAGATGTAAAAAGCTGTGTAACTAGAAAGCCAACAGCATTTGTCAGGAACATTCAATATAATACTTACCACAACAGCCATGGAAATTTATAAGGCTATAAACTCATATCATCATGGATGTGGAAAATAAAATGTATTTTTAAGCACTTTTTTTTTAATCACACATTAAGATTTTAGATTGAGCAATCACTGCTTTTATCAATGCTACTAAATCCAAATGACAAATTTCATTCCATTAGATCCAGCAGACTCCCTTTCTAAAGCGTTCCTTCTAATATTGTATTTCCACTGTCCTTTCCTATCTGAAAGATCTCAGAAGAATTTTACTCATATTACCCATTCCTAAAGCAGGCCGGAGCCTAAATATTGCTTTTGTAAAAAGTGGGCTGACTCTTTACTCTCTGAACACATACATGCTTCTAAATGGAAGCTACCTAGAGCTATGGGTTAACAACAACAACCAACCAAACAAAACCCCCAAAAACCAACCAACCAACCAAACAAAACACCCAAAAAGCCCCCCAAACCCCTCCCCTAAAAAAAAAAAAAAAAAAAAAAAAAAAAAAAAAAAAAATAAA
>NDXB01001055.1:16004-44303 GCA_002631895.1 Agapornis roseicollis
AAAAAAAAAAAAAAAGGCATTTTATCAAGCCTCTAGTGGAATAAATTTGCTATTATTTGAAGCCTATTTTTTCTGTTTATCAATAGATTCTTGACTCTTAGAAAATAACAAATGGGATAAATAACTGTATAAGCACATATGTCCAGAAGTACCTCAATTTTATGGGATTAGCTATTGTAAAAAACGAAACTAAAATAGATCCATCAGGCATAACATAATTTATAGTGTCTGATGATAAAGTGGTTAATAACTGTTCTGACTTGGTTTTTTTTTCCTTTAAATCACAAAGTCACCTTGATCATCTAATACATGTTTAGTAACATTTAATATCTCTTCAGAATACAGCCTGTCTTTGATACTAAAATACAATGTGCTACCAAACAAGATAAGACTGTTTCAATGTGAAGAGGAGGAGTTTCTTGAGCATTATCAATTGGGCACGCGTTATGTTAGTTCTGTGATCCGCATAAATTCCAGAAACATTTGACATCTCCATCAGAATCTGCTGAAAAGTCAAAGGAAACTGAAGAGTAAATCAACACAGAGTGAAACGTGTACTGCTCTTATCCGTCCTGTTCCAGCCTGTTAACATTTCAAATTTTCCTTTAATTCCAGAGTGACTGAAATAAAGATTAAAAATCAAAGGGGGAAGAAAATGTAATTTCTGCCAGCCAAGAATGTGTAGTTTCTGAAATGCTGTTCATCACAAACAACTGTCCTCTCCACCTGAAGATAGTTTTTCATGAAGTCTAACTTGGCAAAAAAGTTTCTTTTGGAAGTAGCAAATGTCGTGGTTTAAACGCAGCCACACATCTCGTTCACTCACTCAACCTCCCCTTTCTTGCCCTCCCCCTGCTCCCGGAGTGATGGGGAGGAGAATCAAAAGAATTCAACTCCCCCAGATTGAGATAAGAACAGTTTAGTAACTAAGGTATAACACAAATCACTGCTGCTACAACCAATAATAATAATGATAAAGGAAATAACAAGAAAAGAGAATACAGCATCTCACCACCCATTGACAGATAACTCACCCCCACCCTGCCCAACGGAGCAGTGACTGATACCTCATCCAACCCCCCAGAGCACTAGCCCTTCCAGGTAACTCTCAGTTACATCCTGGGCATGATGTGCTGTGGTATGGAATACCTCTTTGGCTAGTTTGGGTCAGGTGTCCTGTTCCTGCTTCCTCCCAGCTTCCCCTCCTCCCTGGCAGAGCATGAGACTCAGTAAGTCCTTGGTCAGAGTAAACATTTGAGCAATAACTAAAAACACTGCTGTTATCAGTTCTGTTCCCAGGCCAAAAGTCAAAAACACAGTGCTGCACCAGCTGCTAAGAAGAAGAAAAAATGACTGCTACTGCTAAACCCAGGACAGCAAAGTATTCAGGGGGGAAAGCATTAGCACAGACTGCTTGGCTTATTTTGAAACAGCTGAAGACAAGGCCGAAACCTACTGGGCTGTTGGGTTCTGAATGTGAAGGACATTTTCTTTCTCACTCTTTTGTTGTAAGAAAAGAATAAAGAGCTGGACTGTAGTCAGCTCTTGGGAAAACCTTTCCTTTGAACACTCTCTGGAGTGCAGTGCCAACAGACCCACAGATGCAACAGGCTGAATTAGGTCCTTACACAGTGGTGTTCGCTCTTGTTCTGGCTGAATATGGTTTCTAGATTCTATCATGAATTTTGCCCAAGATTAATAAAATAGTTTCTACTTTGTTTTAGTACTGCCATCAAGTAGAATGTACAGATGAATGAATAATGACATTGAAGAATATAGTTTCTGATTCTATGAAAATATACTGCAACTACCAGCATCTGAATATTCAGTTTCATTGGTTTTGCATGTTGTCAGAATTATACAGAAGTGCCAGCTTCACAGACGTGAGAATTCTTACAGTAATGTCAACCTGCAAGCTTTCTCAAATGTTGGGGGGAAGACAGCAGTTTACCTCCTTTGATGCCTGATTATTTGTCAAACTCTTCAGCACATTTACATTTTGTTTCCCCAGGTGATCTCACATACTTGCTTGTTAAGCTCAAACCCGGGAAAAGACAAATATATTACAAAAATAAGAAGTTATAAAACAAGTATGTGAGCTAAACGGAGGCACATTGGTGCTGAAGCATTGGGAAGACCCATAAAATCAATCTTTAATATCACATACACTGCCTAGGCAGACATTACACAGTAAAAATGTTTCCACTATTTGGGAAGAAAGATATGAGACTATGAGAGTTTAAAAGGGACCAAAAAGGGATTTGCTTTTTAATATAAAGAACAAGGAGTTCATAGTACCACATCAACAGGCACTTTTACATAGAAATAACTAATTGAAATTTCAGAACAATAAATGCAACAGAATAGTGTAAAATGTGGGAAAGAATCCAATAAAGGATATAGCCACTTCAGACACATTTTCTTCACTAATCATTGCACCAGCTATGGAATATATCCCACTAAATGTAATTTTAAGCTGATCTTTATTGGAACATTAAATACAGCCAGCTTAATCCACCCAGCTGTTCACAGTAATGTATCTCACTTGCAGAGCCAGACTTAAAAAATATACAAATGGATGTGAGCACTGGAATCCTAAGAGGACACAATGCATGACACACAGAATGACTAAGTTCACAAGTCATTCTATAATCTAAACAGGAAAGGATGAAGGGAGACAAGACATCAAATTTATGAAGGGAAATTAACAAATTTCCTTGTCCTGCTTAGACAGACAGGAAATAATGTGTTTCAAATGCAAAGGGGATGAGGTGTGTTTAAAATCAGGCTACATAAAAACATGACAATGGAAAGAATACGGAAGTACAAGACAATGCTGCCCAGCAAGGTTGTGATTCTCCATTGCCACAGGTTTTCAGAGAGCAGACCAGACAGGTTTCTGACACAAATTTTGTACAAATAGCTCATCTTGCCCTAGAGAAGAAGAATAGACTATATGATTTCTTGATATCTTTTCTAAACATATATTTCACCTAAGACCATACAACACAGGCTATCCTTTTTACTGCCCTTCTGCAGTACTTTCATAAGGCAGACTGTCACAGATTCTGCCAACACAGGATCTGAAATAGGACTGGCATTAAAGATATATGAAAGTATCTGAAATACTGAATAAATTACTGAACTCTAGAGTTCTAGTCCCCCTCTGTAAAGGACATGATCACTGAAATCCTCCCTTTAACCTCTGAGGCATAAATTAGACTCCAGCATTCTTAGAACACAAGAAATACAACATGTGCTGTACAGACAATACCCCTATGTAACATATGTTTACTACTGATTCAGGCAATTGTATACCAAGAAAACCAGACAGATCAAAATCTAGTCTCTCCATACATCCTTAAGAATTATAAACACTTCGAGTTACTCTTCATTGTTAATTTTGAAAAGAGCTTTCTTTACAGAGGGAACTTAGGAGTTCAGTGTAGTCCTATGTTTTAGCCACTTCAGAAGGCACCAAACATACTAGCCTTGTGCAGTGTTCCACCTCCTGTCTCCATCAATGTCATCCTTAACTAAATTAAAAAAAAAGTGTCTGAACAATGACTAATTTTCTCTTCCCATATGGTAAGCATCCCACTAAGAGTCTGTCATTAGAATATTAGTTTTCCCATCAGAACAACATCTTACTTATCAATCCCGTTAGAAGAAATATTTTCTAATCCTGGTTATTCTGTTCTTCCATTCTCATCCTATGCAAACCTTTCTTCAGTACTACAATATACGGTAGTGGGATTCAAGTTTGCTATTAGCCTAATCTTTATAATGCCTTTAGAATTTATTTAATATACGCAGAAATGCATGAACATTTGTGTATAACAAAATCACATGTGGGGAGTAACAGTGCTGCTTCATTAGGAATATAGAAGTCTAAGCTAGTTTAAGTACATCCAGATTTTATTATGGCATGAGTATTGAAAATCTAGTGTAGTCAAACTCAGGATCATTTAATACAGGTCAAGTGGAATGTATCCACAATGAAAGGAAAATATGAGTCACTGTACTGCATACCTAGGCAACATAGGCTATTAACATGGCAGTTAAAGAGCTGAGAATATTTAACAGACTGAAGGTTGGCTTAATGGGTTTGGAATCTGTACTATGGAATTGAAACCTTATGTGCCCTTCCCCTCTACCTCCCACAATATTCTAGATGCAATTTTGGTTTTTGCAGCCTCCCTGCTGTAATTCTGTGCATGTATACTTCTGTTCAGGACTCATGTCAGAGTAGATCTAGTATCATTTTGTCTGTAGTGCAGATTGCAGGGCAACATTAAAAAATGCAGACCATTATAATCCATTGGGATCCCAAGAAATTTCATCACAATTTTATTTTATTTCTTTTTATGCTGAAAATAAAATGTTCACTAAGTTCAATGAGAGCCACACTATAAAGACTGAGGCTATAAAGAGGGCTGATCAAAGTCCTGCAAAGACTTTTACAAAAGCCAAACAGCCTGACTCATGTAATGGTCCCACTGCAGGAAACACAATTACTTAAATGTATAAAGTTGTGTATGTGCATTATGACTGCATATGCCTCTACAGGATGTAGCAGCTATTAGGGTAAGATTGAAAATTTAGGTATGTATGAGTACTTTTCATCTTAAGCTTTTGTCACGTATTGCTTAAAAATTTTTTTTTTCAGTAGATTTCCCAGAAATAACAAATAAAGTAATGCAAGTTTCCATCAATTAAATGATTCAGAAAATTTGAGCATTTATGACTATAAATATTTTTTAGAAGAAATCCATAATGGCTGAGACTTCAGATTACTCTGAAGCTGAAATGACAGAGAACTGGAAAGCAGAAATCTGGCCTGAAGAACTACTTTTTGAGAATAAAAGTTCTTTCAAACATTCAGAAAAAAAAAAATGGTTTTGACTTACTAAGACTGAAAGCTGTTTTCCCACTAAATTCGTATAGTACTCACCTAAGAGCGCCAAATAGCACATGAAGCTAAGCGAAACAGTAAGTTAACAAACTTTAAAAAAAATATAAGCAAGTATGTTCAAAACAGAGTTAAATAAAGCCCTAATCTTAGCAGAGGAGTATTATCATTACTTCTGTGCTACTTTATATTTCAAGATTTTAATTCACACTATTTATATCAAAAAGTCCTATGGAAAGTTTTAGTTTACTTCTCCTTATATCAACATTTTCTCACAAAAACAGGGTTTAAGTTAAAAGCCTTTCACCTTTCTAAAGCAGAAGCAGCAAAGTAAAAAATATGCTTTCATATCCACACACACCATTCCTACATTAGTTTGCTGTATGCCTTGTGACCATCTCAGAACACCGTACAATCTTTTTGCTCACCTGCAGCCTGAGAGCTATGTTTAAGATGAAATTTAACATTCTCAATCCAATTTGCTTCAAACCAGAATGACCCCAAAGAACCACAGAATACCAGTGCAAAGCTCAACAAAGTAAATGCAAGATGCAGCTGTGCACACCCCACCATTGCCTTCCTGCACCTGCAAGACAGTAATGACAAGAGAGCAGTCTTCCAGAGTTTTGTCCTCCTCAGTAAACAGAATGTGACTCCAGCCGTTAACTGTAACTTCTCTCTGTTTAACTACAAGGGTGTCTTAAGTGTAGAAATCTGCACAGATACCAGAGAGGACATTCATCATGGATGAATGGTATTCTACGTCTCTCTAGCAATATAAGAAGGTTTTTATTTACACAAAAATCAGGTACTAATCACACTTCACATCAAGGAGTTAAACAACTGTAACATGAATATAACTCACATGGCTGTACTAAAAGCATTATTTGACCATAAAACCTTGAAAAGATAACAGAGTAAGGGAAAATTTCTCCCACTGTCAAACTGACTAGTAAGACTGATATTAGAAATAAAATCCTGCTTTATACCCTCTATCTTCTCTCAGTTGAAAATAAACTACAGCATAGATGCAATGCTGTAGTAGCTAATGTTGCAGGACATTTCTACCAGGTTTTATGCAGACAACAGAAGATACAGAGGCACCTTATCCCCCTGCAGGAGGTTATTGTTATCTTAATGCCCTGGATGTGTACACAACAGATGCTGCTGCAGTTTTGTAAAATCATTAAAAAACATTTGGATCTATAAAGATAGTAATGCATTTACTTTATATTGCAGAGAAAACATACATTCTGCCTACTGTTTCCAGTCTAAACATACAGAAATAATCTGTCAAATAACTGCATGGGTAGAGAGAAACAATTTTCTTTGCATATAGCACTGACTGGAACTATGAATATAAACGTACACACACACAGAGATGCATCTTTGCTACTTCAACCGTTTGCACAGTTTTTATCATGGCAAGTTCTGTCCTATACTAAAACTATTAGGTTAAAATAAATACAGTACACATTATTTGTTGCTGCTACATCCACTTTAAACCTTCCAGACCCATGACAAAGAGTAACGCAGATACTGATACTCAAATAATTTCAAAGAAGGAAAAAAAAAACCCACAAAAGAAAGAAACCACTTTGCTGAAATCTGCTGGAGTTCTACCAAGAACCGTACACTTCTTCACAGTTGTTTAAGATGCAGCTTGAGATGACAGTCAAAATTTTATTGGGTGCATGTTTTTGCAACCAAGATAACTGCTGATAACTGAGAGAACTTCCAGTTCTCTCTCTCTTTAGAGAACTGGAAGTGTCAATCAAGTACACAAGGTACTTTTTTTCTCTAATATTTTTAAAGCTACCAAATTTCTGTTTTGCAAGAGACCTCATTCTCCCTCTTCCTACATCACCCAACCCCCCCTGCCCTCCAAGCTCCAGAGTTATAATTCGCACAGCACCATATTCTGATACTTTTAAGCTAATGGCAAAACTCTCACTAATTAGTACAGGGACAAAATTTGATCCATTAACAAACTACAACTGTAAACAAATAAAATGAACAAGTCCTCAAAGTCAGAAATAGGACCCAGCTAACAAACCTCCTGGAGTTATTTTTCATTTCAATATACAGTTATCTGTAGAAACTAAACTGGATTCTCTCAGTCTAAGTAAACAAAGAAAGTTTTAAAACAGTAATGCCAAAATAGCCCTACATTCTTCTGATTTAGAAATTTAGAAGATTCTCTCCTGTGGCCAAGTGGTACTCAACACCAGCTGAGACCAGAAAAATCTTTGACAGCATATTGCCGATGGTGTATAGCCCAGCCAAAGTTAAAGCATCTAACTGCTTTTAAGCTGGTATCAGCAGAGGCACAGGTTCCAAACACATATTGCCCTTTGCCCCTGAGAAAAGCTAGGATTTCAACTGACAATACTTCAACAAATTGTCAGTAACAGTCTGTTTTCACATTCTAGTTCCATAGAAAATGTGAAGCAGATCAACCACAGTGATAGTGATGCTGCATTTACCCAGAAGTCAGAGTATGTACATACATAATTATTGTGGACTAACTGATGCAATATATATTTACCTATTGTATGGAAAGCTAACGTTCATTCACGTGTACATAAATCTTAAATCCTGAGGATATCTGCTGTTTAAAGCTTCTTAGTGTTGCTATGCACAAGAACAAAGAGTTACAGCAGAGTCCAAACCCTTATTTGAAAGGTCTTGCTTTTGTAAGTACTTACTTAGTGCTGACAAATCTATTGGCTGCTTAGTAGGTCTACCCTGCATAGTGTAAAAGTTATTCAGTGCTTTCCTACAGGAAACGAGGAGTTAATAAAGATCCTAAAGTGGCATAAAGTAAAAGGATTGTAATACTGAAAGAATAGTTCATTAAAAGCAGCACTAGTTTGTATTGTGATCATCAGATATCTAGAAGTCGTAACAGTCTACAGTAAATTTCTAAAAGTTAAAAGTAGGCAGATGCCTATAAAATTATTAAAAGCTATAAAGACCATCAAACTTAATTATCTGAAATATTTGTCTTTAAAATATTAAGTGTTTTGCATAGATTTAACTACAGAAACTATCACAGAAATCTTCTAGAACAAGTGCTCTCTAACATCAAGTTATGCCAGTTTGAGGAAAATAAACAGAAGCTTGTTCCACAAAGATAAATTTTGCCTTATCTTGGTTGCATTTACATAATTTTCAAGGCATATTCTTTGTATCTGTATATATTCTGTTGCTGTATTAGCCACGTAGAAGGAAAAGGGAGGTAAATACGAACAACTCTTACAACTTTCTGTTTCAACTCTTCATCCTTTTACAGGACACAACAAAATCCAGATCTTTAAATAAATTTGCAAAGGTATTATACTGCCTTTTCCAGTATTCTCTGGGAAACTATACTTTTCTTTAGATATTTCAGACTGCACTGAGTCTATAATCATTTATCCTGTGTGCATTCAGAATATAAACTAATGAAATGTCTATTTTAGCCCATCAGATATCATAGGGTGCTTGCTCTACTGAAAAAATTAAATCTGTTGAGCTGAATGCCTGATTAGGCTCACATTTTGCAAATTATTGAAACAAACAGAATCAGAAGTACAAACAAATTAATTTTACTTCTAAGACAGACAAGTCTATACTGATAAAGAAGTAAAGCTCTGGTGATATTAAAAGCATAATTAAACTGTAGTTGGAAAGTCTTGATACTATTTTCAATTATTTTAACATATTATAATAAGGATGAAATGGAGACTGTAACTTTTAGAAGCCTTGGTACCACCTATTTTCATTAATTATTCAGTAGCAAGCTTCATTAGGTTTTCTGGAAAGCTGACCACTGCATGGTTCTTCTTTTTCTAATTTTAAGGATGTCCTGGAAAAAAAATTAATTAAGGAAAAAAGCAAAAAGGGATTTACACTAAGTGAAATTTTGCTTTTGGGAAGGAGCAAGCTATGCTGTATCACTCTCTTTCTGCCTTTTCTGATGGATTGACCCTGCATTTAACGCCATTAATCTTTGTCACTAATTTTCAATGAGCTTGGGATAGAACCTTGATTCCCAAGGCAACAAACCCTGAAGCCCTCAACAATCAAGAGTTAAATTTGCAAGGATGGGCCTGGTTTTTCACAGCAGGAAGTTTCAAATTCTTTTTCAGAGAGACACATAAGACTTACTGCATTCAGTATAAAACAGAAGATACATTTCAATAAAAGCAAAAAATCAGGAAACAAAGGAAGCTAAAATTATGTGCACAAAAAAAAATAAGAAACAGAAAGAGATGGACAAATGAAAGAAGAGGAAAACCCAGAACTCTAAGTTCCTTGTAAAAAGCAGAGAGAACTGTAGTACAGGATCAGCAAGTACTTGGACGTTGTTACTTCGAGTGCTCTGTAACAATGCTGACCAATTAATGGACTTCTTACAGAATCACTGAATGGCTGAGATACGAGAGTGACCTCTGGAAATCATCTTGCTACCTGCGTGCTCAATCAAGGTCACCTACAAAAGCTCAGTATGGATTATGTCCATGTTCCACTCTGGGAAACCTGTGACAGTTCCATCAACCACTGTTTTCAAAAGAAATGCTTCTTTTCAAATTAAAATGGAGGAGAGTCTTCCTTAATGGAGTGCAAACTTCCTTAATGAAAGTTGCTTCAGGTGAAGGAACAAGAAATGTTCCTATTCAAAGGAAACAATTTTCAAAACAAGACATGCTTTGACACACTGCCACTGTAATAAAATTTTGAATGTCTATGAAAATGTAAAGTCAGAAATAACATTAAAAAGCAGCTTTGACTGTCATTGCATCATACAATGACCCTGACTATTGGAGTAATGAGTTCTCAATTAATATTACATGAACACAAAAAATGGTTAAAATGTTAAATATTAACATTTTTCATGAAAAGGCCACTGAAAAAAAAAAAGGAAAAATGTTCACTAGAAACATTCTGAGCAATTATACAGCAAAAAAAGGAATCGTTCTCTTTACAAGTCAGGTCCATATTGTTTATATTCAGAATGAAATGCAACTCTTCTCCAGGAAGCATACAACTTGTAGAACTTCTCAAGGAGTGAGAGTTGCCCTGTATTCAGTCTGGATGGACAGGTGACAAGGCCAGATCGCATCTTGATTCAGGGGATGCCCTGACAACGCACTGCCTACCAGCCCTCTGACCGAGCAACATTATCCACCTCCTTCACCTGTTTGGCAGTATGCCATGCAACCAGGGGTGAGTATGTATGTAACCTGCTTCGCATGAATATATATATTTGCTTTGCACTAATAACTCAATAAATAGACTAGAGCATCTGATTGTTTATATTGTGTTTGGTGTCCAGTCTTTGTACATGGGAATCCTACGAACCTGGAACATAACTGGTGACAAGGATGGAATTCTTGTAGTACAAACACTGTAGACTGAGAACAGGCCTTAGTCAGCAGGGCACATAGCTGCACCAAGAAGCACTGTTTGGTATGTGTGAATAAAGGGCTTGGTCAGCAGAGTGCGTAGCTGCACCAAGAGTTGCTGTTCTTTGTGCTTGTGTGTGTGTGTGTGTGTGTGCGTGTGCTGTTGGGGTTGCTTTAAGGCTGTTATGTAATATACTATTGCTGTGTTTCATAGGAAAGAACCTCAGGCCGTGGCTCCTCCTGTGGAGCAGCTGGGGTGGACACAGGAACCATGAAGTACATTGTGGGATAGAATAGAGACTTGCACTAATGTATGACCTGAACCATGGGGAGCTAAGTGTTAAAGTATTGGGGTGAGTTTGTAGAAACCCCGCCATACCCACGTGAAGGAGCAACTGATTCATGTCAGATGCATGACAGGCTACTTACTGCTTGCCTACAAAGGCATGGTAGCTAAGAATACAGAGCTGGAGCAATAAGCAGCAGATTTACATTCTGAGCTAGAAAGAGTTAAAGCAGAAGTGCTGTTGCAGAGGCAGGCATTTGTAGCAGATGCATTTGTAGCCTACAGAGCAAGGTGAGAGACCTGAGAAAAATTATGACACCCTAGCAGAAATATACACTGTTTACATTGCTAAAAATAGGAGCAATAAAAAAAGACACAAGGGCGGTGAGGCCATAGGTCCATGCCCTTGTGCCTGATCCCAACTGGGACCCGGAGACATGGAATGGAGATATTTGGGGTACCAGTGAGCCAGAATCAAATACCAAAGACAAGGCAGATGTGAAAAAGGAAGGAGTCTGAGCAGCTCCTGTAAATGTAAGCTGATTATCGGGGCAAACGGACAAGTAAGAACAGACGAATTGACAGACTATAGACCTGAGGAGATTAATAACTTGTTGGACAAATACAAGCAGAGACCAGGATGGAAACCCCAGAACTGGCTGGCTTGTCTCACAGAGAAAAGAGCCCATACTGTATTACTAGATGGGGTAGATGAGAAAAATCTCATGAGACTCATCTCTGAGCCGCATGTACAATCTGCATTATGTCACATTGGGGACCAATGTGTCACAAGGACTGCAGTAGTTGGAGAGGGAATGTCAGATCGATATACTAATGATGGTGCCTGGCCACCTGTGGCTAAAGAGTGGGCCACTCTGCGGCAAGCCTACCAATTACTTAAAGCAGAAGGCATGAAACTAGTTGTCTTAATGGGATCTCCCAAGCTTTATATGCAACAGTCCTTAATTTCTGGGACAGGGAACATACTTTTAGATGGATGCCCACCAGCATGGAAGGCATATCATACCAGTACTACTATGAGAACAAGGAAGCCCCATTGAACAGGTGATTGAAAAGCTAAGCCAATTAGGGGATTTACTGGGGCTGGGCTTGGACAAAGCAGCTCATGATAACGTGAAAGTAGAAAAGGAGGAGATATAAAAAACTGCAAGACATCCTGTTCCCTTTATGTGGATAATTAAAGAAAGAAAAAGAATAATTGCTGATAGTGCACCTGGGTCCTGAGCAGGTCAGGGAGTGTTTCTGTATATAGGTGCATGGTCAGTCTGGTAAGCAGCCTGAGGGGTGATTGTTTATAGAATGGAATTTATAGTGACTGAAGACAGTCACTGTGATGGATGCGGTTTCTGTTTGGCTTCATAGCTCAGATCTAAGCCCTCTGGTGTTCCAGCGGGCAGCTGTACAAAGGCAGATTGATGGTCACGGGTTGCTCGTGCACTTTTATTTTGGCTACCATATGAGGGTGCAGATGGGCATTGTGGGGCTGCATTAGCCCCTGTCAGAGGAAAAAATTTACAGACATTGCCAAGTTTGTTGGGGCATGTTGGGATGTTGGAGCAGAGGCTCATAGAGCTTCTGTATTAGCTGATGCATTCATTATTCTGTTTTTATTGGTCATATTATATCACATTCCAACATGCCTGGCCCTTTAACTGTGGGTAATGACATAGCAGACTCCTTGACTGTTAACACTGTGCAGTTTACTTCTGCAGCTGCTTCACACTCTTGTTTTTCATCAGAATGCCTCTGTGCTTTAAGAAGACAGTTTAACATGTCTTATTCTCAAGCAAAGCAAGTCTTGCCCTGACTGTCAGTCAGCAGCTCAGTGCTCATATGCCATGGGTGTAAATCCTTGTGGCTTAAAGATGAAGGTGGTATTGTGATCCTTCGGTCCCACAGAAATGGTAAAGTCTAGCGGAACTGATAACCTTGGAGAGGGGGTATGGTTTGTGTCATCTTACCTACAGGTCTGCGGTGGCTGCCTTCAAAGTTTGTCGAGCCATACCACGAGCTGGACAGAAAAGTTGAACACGATGTCTCAGATGCAGAAGCTGACCTCGAAGACCCTGAGCAGAATGAGACAGAGGAAGGGGAAAAGGAATAATTTGCAAAACATCATGTAGGGGCAACTGAAAAGCCTATATCAAATTGCAAGTACTATGATGAGCACTGTAGGCAGTCAATACTTTTCTGGCTTACTTAGCAATCATCGTAGCTAATTCTGCTGTGAATATATGTAAATCAATGAAGTCTATAACCAGACCATGTTTACCAACTTGAATGTGTGTGCTTGCAACATAGCTATTATTAGAGGCTGTGATTTTGTGTATAAACCACCTGTATTTACTAGCCAGTTGCTAATAAGAAACTACACCTTGTATCATATGGATTTGTCACTTGTAAAAGAGATGTCAGAGCACACAAATTTGCAGCAGCTGCTAGAAAATGGTAAGGCAGAAGCTAGAAAGATTCTAATATGATGGTAGTGCTATAAAGCAGGTAATGGGAGAAATAAAGAGGGTGGGAGAACCCCACTGGTGAGAAATTTTCTTTGGCTGTTCCTCCACTGCCACCAGCATCTTCAATATGCTGCTGCACCCTGTAAGTAGTTATACTGCTAATGTAAATCTGTGTGTGCTTTGTCATGGTATCAACTTGTTAATGGATGAGGCAGGTGAAACTCTGCATTGACAATGAGGTGCAAGGACTGAGGTTGGCCAAATACCTCCTACCATAGTCAAGGGCAAGACTGTGTTGGCTTCTGCGTTTGCCACCAAGAAGAACCTTTAGCTCCACTATTGGCTGCAACCCAGCAGGCGTTGAGCGATGGGGACACATGGAATGCCAGACCTTGATATGAGGGGTGGCCTCCTCTGTTATAAGAGGGTCATCCAGGAGGGACAGGCAAGCTGAGCAGCCTGCGGTTGGACAAGAGATGATCTAGTCCAAATCCCATGCTCAAGCAGTGTCATCTAAAGCAGGTTTCATCATTCGCACAGTAAATAAAGCAAAAGTTAGCACAAGTAACTGTAATAAGTAATAATAATATAGTAAATAGCTATTGTATTTGAACCTTCTATTCTCAAATGCTACTGTCAAGAAGCTGCTCTTGCGTGATTTAAGACTCCTTAAGCAGAGAAGTGGATAAGGAAAGCCAAGGACTGTGTCTTTGGAAGTAACAGCATCTATTTCCAGGTTCCCAAGACTCCCAGTATATCTGGCCAACGCATTGGTGAAATCTTGTTTTTGGAGCCTGGACATCACCACTTTGCTTTGTTTTTCCTCCGTGTCATCTGGAGACTTGTTACCAATTTGTGAAGAAACAAAGCCAAAGTGCTTGCTGCCCTGATCATGCAAAACAAAATAGGGCAGCAGTTGGTTTTTTGCTTTTAGTACATAAGCAGGGGTGTGAAGACTTTGACAGGTTATGTTGCATGAATTTAAGGGACCACTCCAGTTCAATACATGCACAAATACAAAAGTTAAGAACCCTCACTAGCCACCTAGCAGAAAACACTGGGTAGAATCCCTTTCAGGGATGGAAGTGGGGGTGGGATTGGCTGCAAAAAACTGTTATATTATTAGTGGCAATAGGTGTTTTTTGTATTTTATGTTGTGTTCCTTGTCATTTAGCACTAATCCATTCCCTTATAAACAGTATATTATATAAGACTGTAGTACAGATGTTAAAATATTGATGTGTTCCAACCATGGACCATGGGTGGCATGTCAGTGACAACAGATAATGGTCCATGGTAAAACACACAAAAATAGAAAAGTACTGTTTGGCATGGGTTGTGGGAACATAACCTTGAAAATAGGGGAGTTAACACTACTGTTAGCCAGAGGGAGTCTTATACCAATAAACATCTGTTCACACACTGGCCCCATGTGCACTGATGTTGCAACAGGTAATTTTCCACTCCAACTCAAGAGGGGATATAAGCACCTGTGCAGGGATGGACTGGTGAGAGGGCCAGATGAGCATCTTGATTTGGGGGATGCCCTGACAACGCACTGCCTACCAGCCCTCTGACCGAACAACATGATCCACCTCCTTCACCTGCTTGGCAGTATGCCATACAAACAGCGGTCGGTATGTATGTAACCTGCTTCGCATTAATATATATATATTTGCTTTGCACTAATAACTCAATAAATAGACTAGAGCACTTGATTCTTTACATTGTGCTTGGCGTCCAGTCTTTGCACATAAGAATCCCATGAACCTGGAACAGTATGAAATCCTTTTGATTGTAGTGAATGAATACATTTCTTACTGCCATTTGTCTCAAAATCTAGAGAAAAGAGCAGCATGATAACCTACATCTCTCCACACAAAAATCTCAATAAAAGAAAATATTAAATCTGGCTAATGTTAATAGCCCTGACTACCACTGTGTTACACCAGTTTAATGCAGACTTCAAAGAACTAATACACTGACTCCACACCACAAACATAAATATAAACTAAAGACTTAAGATGTTTGCTAGAACGCTGAACTCTCTTCTGCTCACAAACTTGTGAAATAAACTTTCAGCGTGGTATTAGAAATAGATGCTGTGTTGATTACTCATGTAATTAATCAGCAAACAAAAAAGGCTACACTGATATCATGAAGACAGCTAAGCATATATTTAAGGCTTTAACGTTTCTTATCTGCCCTTTTTAAAAAGTCATACAAACTCAGGGCCAAACACAATTCCCTGGACGTCCTTCTTCTCCCCTTAGCTCTGGCTTCAGTGTGGTCCCATTTCTCACATAACATCATGTGTCTGCCACTCAGGAACCATTTAATGACATAGTTGGTTTCATTTGTTGTAAAAAAATGGATTATGCCGAGTTTTAAGGTTTTGTTTTACTTTTCCCCCTATTAGCTGAAGGCAAAATTGAGTGAGTAAGCCATGTATGGTCATACAGAGAGCACAGCCAGGAAAAATGTTTTTCAAAAGTCTTGGGGTACCTTAGAGCAATCCCCCCTGAGCTATGGAGTTCAAATCCCCACTGCGCCACATTCTGGCTATTCCCTTTCTATCTCATGTTGAAAATCTCTTCCTGATGTAATATAAGAAATATTTTAACACCGAGAAAAATATTCAAAGCATATGAAAAATACTCTTCTCTGCTTTCATTTACCAGTGGTCCTGCATTATTTAGTCTCACCTATTTCATTGCTTGTTTAATTTAACACAGCAAAATGCATCTTACAGGTTAGAATACACTAGCCATTCCAAACAAACATTCAATTATATAAGGTAAAGATTGTATTCTCATGAGCCTATTTATTTCAGCTTAAGCATTTTCATGTTTGTTTATTCAAAATTCATGTTCCATTTCAAATGCATTTGTCTATGGAGGATTTTTTTTTCCAAATATGATAAGGAATTGATTTGCCACTGACAATGATTGAAATGATCCAGACTAAATATAACCTGGTTTGTGTTTGAAAAATTCTGAAAGTCTTTGTAGTTTTAATGATAGCAGAAGGGGAAGACAAAGTAGGAGAGGAAAAGTCCAGCTTTGAGTGGAAATGTTACCTAAGTTTTAACTGGAGAATTCACAGCCAGCATATTTCAGCCTTTCACAGCTACATTACAGTTCCCCTCCAGCCCTACACCTTTCTATAAAACAAGGGAGGAAGGATAACTAATTCAAATGATTGTCACTTTTCCATTCTGAACAGCCTAATCTGGTTTAACACAGCTACAGCACATGTCCTTAGACAACTGCCAATCTACTCAATCCCATTTTTAGTATTCTTTCTGATAGCATTATCATTTTCATATCTCTGACTATAAGGGGTGTGACAGGAGTGTTACACATTGTAATCATAAAATATGCTAGAGATATCTTTATTTTAGGCCAGTGATCAGTTCTGCAGATCTCAAAGCAGAACTGATATTACACAGATGGTTTTCGTGCCCATCAGCAAGAGCAGCAGGTCCCAATGGAATTCTAAAAACGCACAATGGGAACACAGAAAAAAACTTAAATCTTCAGTATCAGTAGTTATGTCACTGGGAAGAGAGAATTTTTACATTCTTCATCCAAAATGCCTAAACTCAGAAAAATTATTCAGCTGCTAACATAGAGCAAATTTGTTTAGCTAAAATTCCAATCCTAAAAGCCTCCCTTTCTAACCTAGGGATGATTTCATAGCCTCTTGCTTCATTGGGTTTAAGAATCCCTCAGTTGTAAAAATTTCTCTAAGCTACTTCCCTTCATAAACAGTAGATTGCAGGGAAATATTTTCTCTGCAGTATTTTCTTAATGAAAACATCCACAAATTGATTTTTCACCCTTCGCCCCCCCTTTCAAGATACAAATTGACAATAAACAAGGCAGACTGTCACTGAACATATGTACATCTTATTTCTCCAGTGGATTTATAACAAGGCAGCATAAAGTATTGGACTTAAATTAGTAATAAAATCTACATGAATATCTCACAGAAGCATTGGGTGGTTTTATAAAATTTCAAATAAAAACCCTCAAAAATTTAAAAAAGAACACACTTTACTACACTGGGAAACCTGAGAAGATTTAAAGTATTTCCTCCATCTTAAACTAAAGGAAGGAGTTAGATCTCTTGATCTATTGGAGTCCCAAACAACCAAAACATTTTGCTATGACATTCTTAACACTGTAATAGTTTTACAAATCTGCTTGTGCTATGTATGCTCCATACTTAAAATATCTCATCTTGCCACTATGAGATAGGAAAGAGTGCACTCTCACAGCAAATCAGGACTCAAACAAATAAAAGCACTTCATGCACTTAAAGAAATGTCTTAAATGACACCTTGAACTGAAGCCCATGGATAGAATATATTCCCTCAAGAAAAAGTACTTGTAACTGTCAGTTGCATTCCACTGAACTTCCTGACTGCAGCCTAGACAGTTGATAAAATCTGTTAACGAAATGCCTGTTTTCAAGCTAAACAGCTATGACAACAAAACGCTTGGAGGTATTTTCAACATACATGACATTTTTCTTCACAAATAGATCTATTCATACTCAAAAGCAAAAAAAGAAAACAAACTCAAAAAAAACCAGAAAAAAAACCCAACAAAACAAAACAGAAAAAACCCACCCCCTTCTATTACTGGATGACTTTGCATCTGATACTTCATTTTAAAGAAAATGTAAAATGCAAATCATATTCCTGTGTTACTATGCATAAGATTTTCATATTGTAAGAAACATCCCAATTTTACATAGGTCTGAGGATCATCCTAGAAAGAATGCATTGAAAACTGACACTGTGCTGCTGTCCACTGACCTAGCTCTCACTCTCATTTTGTCCAAGTCATTTTCCCTTTTTCCTTCTGAGTGCCTGAACCTTTGTAGCTGCAAAAATGAGATTATAATAAATATGTACCATCACAGAGAACTGGTGTGACTTAATGCAGCATTTGGAAAGCCATCTGTAATTCTAAAGCACTACTGACTGCTAAAGTCACAGTTTTTTCTTGTGCAGAATATGTAGTGACCTCCAGTACCTGAGAAGAGAAATACATGAGGTTACAGCTGCGAGCACCCACTGTTTCAAAAATATTGCATGTCATAAGTAAATGGCATTTTGCATCTCTATGACCTACTGTATTTCACCTGATATTCAGAATGGTTGTCTCAAAAAAAGCATGTGCGTGTAAACCCATAGTTTGCTGAAATATCTTCCTATTGCAGCATCCTATAAGCAGTCTGAATTTGACAACTCTTATAACATGACAACTTATTAAGTGGGAAATCACTAGTCATTTCAAACAAACATTCAATTACATAAGCTAAGGATTAGATTCTTACAAACTTGCCATTGAAGACTGAGCATTTGCATGTTCATTAATCTTATATTAGAATTTAGAGCTCTGTCTGAACACTGAAGCTTTCAATCCTTTGATACAAAATAAAAAGGTCTTTAGTCTCTTCACTATTTGTACTGTCCCCGAGTCTTTCATTTTAAAGCCTCCCTCACCAAGTTGGCCAGCCTGCTACCGCTGAAGATTCCCTTGCCTCTTTTAGACAGCTGGATCCCATCCCTCCCTAACAAGCTAGAGTCAAAGAATGTCTCGTTGTCATCAAAGTCAAAACTTATGATGGCAGCAGCCACAAAGCCAGAAGTTGCACTGTGTACATATTTCTAGCTGCTCCTTTCCTCTAACTGGTAAAATGGAAGAAACTTGGGCACTACTATTCTTCACTTGCACCCTCAGGGCTTTATAGTCTTCCTTTCTTCTGCCCAGGTTCTGGCTTGCAGTATCATTCATGCACATATGAAAGAACAGCAGTGGCTAGTAGTCTGTGCTCTTGAAAAGTTGTGGCACCCTCTCAGCAACATCCTGAATCTCACCCCAGGAAGGGAGCATACCTCACGTGACTCCCTGTCAGGCCAGCAGATGGGCAGCTCAGTGCCCTTAACAGTCACCCACTTGTTTCTTTTTACAGTATCCACTGTGTGCTGCTAGTATGGTTTCCCCTTACAGGCCTTGTTTATGGATGTCTACAGCTCTTAAAGCTTCATATCTGTTTTTGCCTGTGCTACTGGAGGGTGGAGACTGAAGCAGAGTCCTGCTTTTGTGGGTCACCAGGGTCCAAGGTGCTTCTTTATCTGTGGTATCCATTACAGGAGCATGATTCTGAAATCGTCTGTCTACATCTCCACTCCTCTAACACTGCACAGCCTTTTAACTGTTTCCTGCAACTAGGCCACCTAACATAACAGATTCTCAACCTGGGCACACCTTGTGCAGGTACTTTACCTTGTCTCCTAGAAGGGTCCAGGCATTTGTTGCAACTACTGCTCCATCTGTGTGGAAGCATCAGACATCTCAGGGGGCCTTTCATTGCCAGATCCATACTGTAATCTGAATTCCTCCAATTGCTTTCAGAAGTTTAAAGACTCTGTACCATACTGCAAGTTGTTCCTGAATAGGCTGAGATTTACACTTCCTGCCTTCTGAAATAGAAATGTGATCCTTTACAATACTTAGTGCTCTTTTAGTTTCACCCAAAGGTTCTGAAGAACATAGCTAAAATAGATGTGGAAGAGCCTTTCACACACTTTCCTTCACTTTGATAGTGAACTGTCTCATTTATATTTTTCTTTTATTGGCAAGCCCCAGTAGTCAACACCATATCCTATCAATAAATTCACTTCAGTTTCTGCAATATCATTAGATGCCAATAACTGACCAATTTATAGCAGTAGGTGCCCTAAAATACAGTGAACCTCACTTGTATCTAATTATTTACCTGAAGACAAATTCTATTGTTAAACCCATGATGACATTTTTCAAGTACTAATTTTCCCTGTAGGTATTTGCTATGGCAAATAACCAAGCTGCTAATCTTCAGATTCCCTCCCACTATCAATTATTTTTACTCTCTAGGACATCAAAGGCTGTGATTTAGAGGCATGGGGAGCATATTAAATATATACAGAACACCTGTTTTAAAAACATGTGTTTACACCAGTACTCTACACCCAAGTATTATTTTAATCAGGTGAGAAAAACAGAAAAAGGAGGTTTGTGTGACCAATTAGAACTAACCAACACTATTTAAATATCATGTGAATAATAGTTACTATGCACCAAAGTTTGCAAATCATAACCTATTCCTAGATATTTATAATTATTATTGAAAGACTGCTAATTTCAAGAGAATACTGCATTCCTACACAAATTGCAAAAAAGAAAAGTGATGTTGAATTAGTTAGAGCTATAGCATAAAGCATGAATTATTTACTCAGCTTGATTCATGTGTGCATAATTCCTCACAGCCAAGCATGCAAATCAGATCAGGTAATTCCACACAATCATATGATTACTAATTCCATATGCAATTACTTCATCAGTGTCTGTGTCTGTAGCTGCAGTATTTAGAAGTACAAATTTAATATATTCCTGCTTACATATTATTCAGACAGACAACACATTTTTAGAGTCTATGTGGATGTATAAAAAGTTTTAATACCCAACTTTTATACTTCAGTTATTAAGATGAGGCCATATACTCATAACATGCTTTCATCTGTCTGTAGAAGAGTACTTGCAACTTCTACCTTTCTTTGGTTTGTAATGCAAAAATAGTAGAGTTACAGAGCAGAGGGATTTTTCTTAACATCAGATAATGTATTTCAATATTCACTGCAGGGAAGGCAGATAGCAAATGCAGAGTCACCTTCTACTGAAGACCTAACATTTGCTACCATTATGAATTAAGTAACAATCAAATTGCTGCTGCTTTATTTGATACATTGCTAACAAAGTTATTTTAGAAAATATTCTTTTAAGCTTCCTATGTAGGTAGGAACTTGATAAAACTAATCAATATTCAGAATTTTTGCCCATGGTTATATTCAACAATCTGTTCTTATTTGCAGTTTCTATGACTACAAGAGCAGCACTAATTTCTTCAAACTGAAAGGAAATAGAATCTAATTTGGGTATTTAAGCAAGAACATGCACAATTTTCTTTGAAGGCTATTCCAGCAGAAAGAGGATATATATACACACACATGCATATTAAAAATCACTGGCATATAGCATCAATTTCACATTGAACAAAGAAGAGAAAAAACACATTCAATTTTAACTACATATTTTAATGTAATATTAGGAAGTTTTAGCCAGTATTTAAAGAATTCTACTTTTATCTTCTCCAAATGTTTACTACAAGCCATATAATATTTTTTTCTTTTTTTTTGTGGGTCAAAATAATACAAAGACCAACATAAATACTATGTTTCTTTTTCAAAGATTTCCTATGCATTCATAGAATCATAGAATAGTTAGTATTGGAAAGGACCTTAAGATCATCTAGTTCCAACCCCCCTGCCATGGTCAGGGACAACTTTCACTAAACCATGCCATGCAAGGCTTTGTCCAACCTGGCCTTGAACAATGCCAGGGATGAAGCATTCACAGCTTCCCTGGGCAACCTATTCCAGTGCCTCACCACCCTAACTGGAAAGAATTTCTTCCTTATATCCAATCTAAACCTCTCCTGTTTAAGTTTGAACCCGTTACTCCTTGTCCTGTCACTACAGTCCCTAATGATGAGTCCCTCCCCAGCATCCCTATAGGCCCCCTTCAGATACTGGTAGTTTGCTATGAGATCTCCACGCAGCCTTCTCTTCTCCAGGCTAAACAGTCCCAACTTTCTCAGCCTGTCTTCATATGCTTTCATCTTGCAAAGCTTCAGATCACTTCTTTTTTTTTCTGCATAACTTCATCCGTTACTTAATTTTAATTCCCTGACTCTAACACAAGGAAGCACAAATATATATGCAGATGCTGTGAGATTATGATTCATCATATTGATTTCAACGGTACTAGTCATACATTTGTGTAATGTATTTCTTAGTAACTCCAGTTCTTTTAAAAATATTGCGGTCTTAGGCACAAGAAGTTTAATGACACCAGGAAAGCATACTGCCAGAATAAGCAAGTTTTATCATGCCTACTGAAGGAATTTCTAACTGAAGAAACTAGTTCTTTCTCATGCTATTCCTATATTTTTTACTTGCCTTTAATCTATCACCTTTTAAAATAGGTTTACTTCAGTTTAAGTATGCACCTATTAGTTCCACATTCAAAAGAGTTCCTCAGACAAGAAAATTTTAGGTACGAAACAATTACCTCTTTCATAAGCCTCTCTGTTAAGCAAGCGGGCAGCCACACAGCCCCTATCAGCTAGGCAGCCAGCACACAAGACAACTTGCTGCACTGGACAGCCTGTACAGCTGCTAGTCAGGGACATCTGAGTTCTAGATAATCACAGAGCCTCCCAGCCAACTAGCCTGACATCCTTGTTTCATGCCAACTAGCTCAGTTTCATACCTTCTAGCTCACCTGTCCCATTTCCCTTCAAATATTTGTAAATTGACATGTCTGTTAAATCAACATTTTTCAAGGCACTGCAGTTCTACCAGCAAAATCATAACTGGATTTAAAATTAAGTACGGGAAAATAAATTAGGATTTCGTTTTCTGATTTAAGTCAAAACATTGGTGAATCCATCCTTTGTCCTCTAGTAATTCTCTCATCCCAGTTATCCTTTGTGTCAAATTACTTCTTAAACATCATTCTGCAACCCCAAGTCTGACTATGTACTTTCATATACATCTTAAGACAAACACAAAGCTTTCCTGGCTAACAGCAAAAGATATTTTCCTCTTTATCAACCCCTATACTAGCCATTTCATGTATCAGTTGCATAGTTACGCGGAGAAAGTTCCTACCTTTTGGTTGTCCTAAGAAATGTCAAGGCCAGTCATCTCAAGAAAATACATTCACACCACACTTGGAATCACTGCTCAACAGATTGGAACACTTCAAATTCAGCTGGCTGTTCTGAAATCGCTCTCAACGTAGGTCTAAGCAAGCTAAAAGCAAAGAAAAAAAAACCCGTATTTTCAAGAACAGGTAATAACCATTACAATAGTTGGGAAACAAAGAAAGGGAAAATACAAGACACATATTGTACAAGCATTTAGATGAGTGCTTATGTTAGATCACTAGGTTTCTCTTACCGCATAAAATTTAGCTTATTTGCTAACAGATACTTCACATCATTCCTAGGTGAAGGCTGTGATATACATCCAGTCCTATGCCTTCCAGTTACAAGAACAGAAAACAGTTCAGACAGAGAAGCCTAAATCTTACCTATTTTTGGCAGAATTAAAATAAAATCCCTTTTCCTTCCATTCTTGCTCCTCTCCCATCATTTGGCATGCAAAAACCTGACCAGGCTTTATAGAATCATGTAATGGTTGGGGTTGGAAAGGACTTTAAGATTATGAAGTCCCAACCCCCCTGCCATGGGCAGAGACACCTCACACTAACCATGTCACCCCAGGCTCTGTCCATCCTGGTCTTGAACACTGCCAGGGATGGTGCATTCACAGCTTTCTTTGGCAACCATTCCAGTGCCTCACCATCTGCACAGTAAAGAACTTTATATCTAACCTAAACTTCCCCTGTTTACATGTGAATCCATTACCCCTTGTCCTGTCACTACAGTCCATAATGAAGAGACCCTCTCCAGCATCTTTGTAGGTCCCCTTCAGATACTGGAAGGCTGTTATGAGTTCTTATTTTCACCAAGCTGAACAATTTTCTCAGCCTGTCTTCATACAGGAGGTACTCCAGCCCCCTGATCACCCTCATGGCCCTCTTCTGAACTTGCTCCAACAGTTCTGTGTCTTTCTTTCTCTTCTCTCATATTGCACTTTCCACCTTAACGATAGTCAGGTAACATTGGCTGAACTATATTTTTTTTCCTGTCTGCGCTAATGGACAGAAAACTTGGTGAAGGCATGGGAGAAACCAGTGTTTTTTTCACTTTATTATGTCCATCCTACAGTCTTATTCCAATCAATACACAAAAACAATTTTTGGTAAGAACTGTCCATGTATGGTCTTGTCACTTCTCTAAGACATTTGTTACACAGTGCAGTTCACTCCAGCCCCTACAAATACTCAAGTATTTTTTTCTACCAGAACTAAAAGCTTAAGCAATGAAATTTCCATTTTTTACAGATTAAGTACCAATATACTGTTATGAAATAAAGAATAATCAAAATATGTAAGCACGTTATCCACACAATGACAAGAGTTACTGTGGTCGTTAAATATTACTTTTATTCCCCCTGTATTTCATACAAGTCAGGGTAAAATCCATACATTTCAAAATATTTTTTTCCTATTTATTTTAGTTATACAAGTTAAGCATCTTCTATTGGATTGGAAACTTACTTTGTAACTTATGTTTGTAATCCACATCCCTTTCACTGGTTATCAAATAGTTCTTGAAGCTGGCAATTCTTTGGGGAATGGACCAAAGCTAATCACTTGCTCTGAGTAAGAATAAGGCTGCTGGGTTTGCCTATATCACATGTAATACATGAAACCAGTTAGCCCCATTCTGATACTGTATTTCCAAGATACACACAAACAATTTGCTAGCACAGGCTTATCTCTCACTCAACGCCTGAATACAATTATGGCTCTAGGGCAGAAATGGAAGAGCTTTCTATAAGCACTGCAATTGTAACACAGGCTTCATTGAAGAGGAAAGTAGGAATCCTGACAGATATGAAATATAAGAACTTTTCAGGCAATAATGGCATATCATGACTATTAAAACAGCTAACAGAAGTTTTTAAACAGCAAAGTTGCTCCCTCAAAAGTCAAGAAGAGTAACACTGACTACTGGTTAGAATTTGCTGTCTTAGCAATCTAAATAATAAGCTAACAGGAAAAGCACATGTTATTAATTACAGTCAGAAATAAGCATGCAACTTTCTTTTAAGATGCATCTACTTAATGTGATGTTATGCTTTACTCTGAAAAGCCTTAGAATTCTGCCCATTAAAAAAACCCTTAATATTGGAATTTCATAGGCAAGAAAAAATATGATTGTCCAGGAAAAGCAAAGAAACAAAACTAAATGCAAAGAAAGAAACAATAAAAAATGTTGTGAAATTAATCAGTCAAATGGTTAGTGTAAGGATAAACAATTCTGCTCAGTGTGGACTCACAATGGTAGATGACTTTCATTGACACAAACATTGTTCTAAATATATTTCAAGAGCATTAGGTGTTTCCTGTGAATCTTCATCTTCAAATGGCAGAACTTCATCTAAATCACAGCATCATGGGCAAGAATCCTACTCTCCCTATACCTACTGCTGAACCATACATATTATGATTTTTCCTGTAGTTCACTGTGAGATGAATACCAGGAAAAAAAACGCACCCCAAGACCTTTACATCCTGCAGCTATGCAGAATTCTTCCATCATCCCCTGACCCCCTTATTTTCACCAAGAGACATCAGGAAGGGTATTTAACAGAGCTCTACACCATGGTGGCTGACGGTTGTAGATTTTATGAAAATTAAGACACTTTACCACATATGGCTTTGTAAGTGTCCTGGTTGTGGCTGGGATAGAGTTAATTTTCTTCCTAGTAGCTAGTGATGTGCTGTGTTTTGGCTTTAGTCTGAGAATAATGCTGATAACACACCAATGGTTTGGCTGTAGTTCAGCAGCACTTTATCTGGTCAAGGACTTTTCAGTCTCTCATGCTCTGTTAATGAAGAAGGGCACAAGAAGGCTGGAGGCAGCAGAGACAGGACACCTGACCCAAACTAGCCAAAGGGGTATTCCATACCACAGCATGTCATGCCCAGTATATAAACTGGCGGGAGTTAACCAGAAGGCCCAGATTGCTGCTTGGGTTGGGCTGGGTATTGGTCAGTGGGAGGTGAGCAACTGTACTGAGCAGCACTTGTGGCTATTGGTTTTATTATTATTTTTTATTTCTCCTTTTAGTTTTATATTCTCTCCCCTTGTTACTTCCTTGATAGTAGTAGTATGTTGTACTTTAGTTATTAAATTTTCATCCCCATCCTGACTTGGGAGGAGGGAAAGGGGGGTGGTGGGGTGATGAGCGAGCAGCTGCATGGTGCCAAATTACTATCTGGGGTTAAACCACAACAGTAAGCCGGGCACTATGCCATTGTATAGCTTTTACATAGCTACAGATGAGTTCCAAGTCTCAGTGAAAGACAATGGGATACAAGGTGTCACTTCCAAAAATGAGATTTGAACTAAATTACTCCAATGATTTAATGACAGCTGGCAGTCACAGGGTTCATAATGTGTTTGTATACACTACCAATGATCTTAAAATTATGACAAAATTTTGTTGTAGACAGTTGACTCAAGACAGCTTACTGTGAACACCTTGAAAGAGGGAGGGAACAAAACACAAAGTATGCTCAGAATTCCAGCTTTCTAATCTTATTAGGCTTTTCTTACAAAGAAAACCTGTTTTAAAGTATTTACTTAAAAACACCCTAGCAAAGAATATGTTGGTGAAAACTGTATTATCTAGAGTGCCATCAAATACGGCTCCAGACATATCTGTCCTGCTTACCTAGTCCTACTGAAACATTTATTATTGCACTGAACATAGAAAAGGAATTCTTGATTAAAGGGAAATCCCAGGATAAAGTGGTGCAGAGAGCTGAGAGATCCTGAAAATCCAAAATATGGATTATAACCCTGCACAGTAGGTTCATAAATTTATAAGGCCTATTCCTACTTGACAGTGTATTTCATCAATCTAGATAGGTTGTCATCTACTCTATCTGAATAATTAGTGTGCAAAAGTTACTCATGAATGATGGTGATGGGACTATGCCATTTTGAATGATTGGGTAGGAGAATCCACCAATTTACCCAACTGTAGTGGAGCATAATTATTGTTATGACATTTAGGACAAAATCTATTTCAAAAATCTAAAGGTCACAAGAATTTACACCTGGTATATCTGACATAAGTTCTGTACTCCCCTAAGACCGCATATTGAGTAGACCTAGGCAGAGGGACATTTCTTGCAAGTAACTGTTGATATTTCAGCAGCCAGGTTACAATCTGTTACAGCCCTTTGATGCTTTTTGGTTTTATGCTATGCTGCTTGTACTATTCTATATACTTAAGTCTATGTCCTTTATATGTTTTCAGAGATTAACAGTTCAGTATTACTGACCTTCATGAGATACAGAACAGCATGGTCACACCAAATCGCACATACTACTTGCTGTTTAAGGCCAACAGGTTCACTCTTCAATGAATTATTCCCAATCCAGTGATACACCAAAACCAATCTGTTTGTCCCTTGTAAAAAGACTCCCTTCCTTGACTACCACAATTACAAAGTAACTGAGGTGGCACATGTTTGATGTTTTTATAATAAGGATGAAAACAGCAGGCAGGAAAACAGAAAACACAATGGAACTTCAGTTAAAATGCTAGCTTTCATTTTCCTTTCATATTATGATTGTATTACTGACCCAGAATGTGTCTTTTCCACTTTTTCCCTTCTTTCTTTTTACTCTTACTTTTTGAGGGCCTGGGCCACCAGGTCCTCCCCGGTCCGCAGAGAGGAAACACTTCGTTGGCTCTGCTCCGTGTCGACGGAGCCTCCGTGCCTTCCCGGGCCCCCTCTCGCTGACACGGGCCGAGACCCGGGCCCTGAGCGCCAACCGCCGCCTGAGGCGCCGCGCGCTCTTCGCGCGCTGCTCCCAGCGGAGTACTTTACCCGCCAGGGGGCAGTGCCGTCCCCGCTGCCGCTGGCCCCTGCTGGTCACCGCTCGCACAGCAGTGCTGCGACTCCGGTCAGGCCCCAGCCGGGGCCCGCGGCTGCGCCATGGCGCTGGTAGGGCCGGAGCAGGCTCTCGGCCGCTGTCAGCCGCACGCCCTTGGTGCTCGCGGTGGCCCCGCCGGAGCTGCTCATCTCGGCAAACAACTGCTGATGGCCGTCGGTAACCGTTCAATCCATCACCGTCCCTCCTGGCACCGCCAGGTGCTCATGCACGTGAACTTTCAGGCTGGCACTACAGAATCATTCCTACATTCTTCAATTACATGGAGAAAGAATGAAAACGTTGCTCCCTCCTAGCACCCCAGGAGTCATCACTGAAGCTCTGATTTAAAAATCTTCAGTGTCTTACTCCCACATCTCCCACAGTTGCAGTTTCGATTCAATATTTAAAAAGGCTGACACTCTCAGTCAGTGCAGGAAAGATTCTGAATGATTTTACCGTTTAAACTTAACAGCATTTAAACCTAGCCTTTTTTTTAAAAAAAAAAAAAAAAAAAACAAGATTTGTTAA
>NDXB01001055.1:44397-58438 GCA_002631895.1 Agapornis roseicollis
TAGCCTTTTTTTTAAAAAAAAAAAAAAAAAAATCAAGTTTGTGTCATCAGTAAAGCATGTATTATAAACCCTGATCTGCTCCC
This sequence comes from Agapornis roseicollis, assembly GCA_002631895.1. Classification (NCBI taxonomy): domain Eukaryota; kingdom Metazoa; phylum Chordata; class Aves; order Psittaciformes; family Psittacidae; genus Agapornis; species Agapornis roseicollis. The sequence continues at coordinate 44,481 of NDXB01001055.1, forward strand.
GCAGGCTGAATTCAACAATAATTATATTTGATCCTCATTGAAATCTGTAAGAGTTGTCCAGAGGCATTTTAAGAAAGTATAGCTATAACTTTAGGTTTACCAATAAATTGTAATGAGAAGAAAGAAGGAGAATTCATGTTACCATGAAATAAAATGGAAATGTTATCCCAAGAAAAGTAATAATAAACGCAGGCTGAGAAGGAACATGCGCCTTTCCATTTTTCTCTTCTAATTTGTTGGGACCTTTCTTCATTTCACTCATACTAATTATTCTAAAACTTCTGCTGCCATTACTAGCCATAAGCAGGGAACTGAGGAGTCCAGACTGTCAAAAGCTCGCAAAAGCAAGTTTCTAGAAAATAATTTCCAATTCTTAATGCCAGTCTGGCTGTTACAAGTTTTTGCTCTTATCTTGTTCTTATTTCATCCTCCCTGAGGAGCTAGGCATATTTGCGTCCTTCTGGGTCTCCTATCTTCTTTAATGAGGAATAAGTCTCTATGGTGGAAAGCTACAACATGAATTAAACAAGGGTAGAAAGAAATCCAAAGATACCAGAAATTCAAAATTCTGAATAAAAATCTCTCAGACTCTATAGCTATATATCAAAAGTACATGTATAATTTTTAAGCCAGCTCATTATTAGATCTGTATTATACAATGAAGCATAAATTTGTTTTTTTTTATAGGCTACAGGGTACTTGATTTTTTGCTAACGGATCACCAGAACTAAAACACATCTAGTACAAACACTTCTGAGATTTCCTGCAGATATTTCATAACTCATAAATGTCACTAAGCAAAGTGCAATTACATCACTTCTTTGCCAGCATCATTTGTCCTCATCAGTAGTTTTCTGCCCTCTTCCAATCCTTTTTTCTTCTCCTCTCCCCTTCCCCCTTATTCCTTATTAACCCATAAAGCAACAATAGTGAAAACTGCAGAAACACTGCGATATATTATTACTTGGCTAAATATTTTGCAAAGACTTTTCCAGCTAAGCAACTGAAGTAAAAAGACATTAGGTTCCCAGGTGCCTATCTCTCACCACTTTGCAAGAAATCACTGCCCCCATGCAGCCCTGCTTCCCCAAGTTCTCTGCATAGCATGCTAGTACCAGCTTAGTATCAACTGAAAAGCTAAGCTGTGAATGCGAGTGGCAGAAGTGCTGGCACACAGCTCACACTTCCAGGGCAGGAACTTCTGGCAAGTACTGGAATGCAAATGGGTGACAGCAGAACTCCTGACTGCTCCCACGAAAATCACCCAAATCCATCTGTCAAAGTCTCCAAATTGCCTGGTATGTCTCAAAAATACCAGCCCAAGTTTTGGAACAACAACCGTGACACCCAAAGGAAGTATCTCTTTACAATTATCTCAGATGCTAACACCATGACTGCTACCAGCATAAAAGACAGTTTTGAACTATGGTCCTTTACAGGACAGTGAACTAAAAAGCCTGAATGCCACTGTCCACTGAGACTTCAGTTCCTCACTGCTTATCTAAAAACACAGCAAGTTCTTAAAATCACTGTGTGTTTTGGGAAAAAGAACTCCCAGTGTACTGGGAAATGCAACTTTAAACAGTCAACATTTCTTAATGATGAAGTGTCCTAATGTGCATTGTTGGAGACAGTGGGAAAGGAGAATGGAAGGGAGCAGATCCATAGGAATTGTTACCCTCCTTTTCCTGTCTCTCGTCAGTTTTAGACAGCCCTTACTGCCATCTCCTCACACACCCTTTGGGACAGGCAACACTGACTACACTACTTGAGGAACAAGCCATGTAGAGACTGCATGCCTGCAGGCTGCTGTATGTAATGTGAAAGAACAGAAAACTTCCATTTCTTTAGAACAAGGAAAAATACCAAGAATTTCAGGAGACAGGCTCATCCTAGCGTAACTGTTCCACCTGTATATACATCTTTAAGCTTCTGCAAAGTAGAAAAAACTCCGACATTTCAAACAATATGAGCCTGCTTATCTTTCAGAATAGGGTTTCTTTATATCTCAGAAGAATATGCTGATCTGAATCTTTTAAGGATTCTTAGACTTCGTCACAGTAGGTATAGACAAACACAATGAAGACATTTTTATTCTACAATAAAATCTGAGTTTTCAATAAAAAAATTGAACATATTTTATAACTGACTGACTATATAAAAATCTTTTCAGTGTTACTGTGGTGCATCTCTAATGCAGAGATACTTCTTAAAATATTAAAAGCAACATTAAACCATGTCAATAACAAAAGCTTTTATAACAGACTCAGTTCTCAAGCGTTTATTAAATAAATGTTTGTTCAAAAGTTCCACTTCTCTGGTCTGCCTCCTAATAGTCTCATAAAAAAATGTAGTTAACCTACTCACACGTAAAGGTACTCAAATGCCCAGGTAAAGAAAGCAGAAAAAGATGGAGAACACTAACTGGATATTAGAGATGCTGATGCTCTATCAGTACAGGAAAAGACATTTTCAGTACAAGCATAGAGCACGAGAATGCTCAGACCAGCTACTCTACTTTCACAACCTATAATTAATTTCAGTCATATATGGATATTTATTTTTCCTCTGCAATACTAGCCTGCTTTATTGAATGGAAATAGATCATCATCAGAGTAACTAAAAAACAAATGCAGCTAAAAAAAAATTCTCTGATCTTATACTGCAGTTATATGTTAGATCTGACTTTATGCCTCAGTAAAGCCAAAAGTGTGTTAACTTTCCTATTTGAAAACCTGTTAATGAAACATCTAGCTTTCATCAGCACAAAGTCAGCATTTGCTAACATTTTAGAGAAGATAAACTACTTCCAAAAATTTGATTCAGCGAAGTACTCAGACATGAAATCCCAATTCATTGTTACCACAGCAAATTATACAAATACACATTTCTGTCCATCAACACCTAAATATAAATAAAAGCCAAAGATACACATCAAAACGCCTAAAAGCCCCTCTGAAATATTGAAACCAGTAATATGAACCCTTCTGCATCAATTTTTTTTCATGTAGTGAAAACATTTTTGCCAGATTTTTTGTCATGTTATTCAGTTTTAGAATTGCTTGGTTTGGGTACAGCAGATGCTGCAATCTCAATAGAGTATCACTGTACATGTTCAATATTCTCTGTATTCTCAGTGTCCATTCCTAAAAGGTGAGATTTATATGAGAATTATTAAAATGTTTTCATTTCAGTCATATGGGTAAAAAATTAATTTGGTAGGACAGCATTACCAGAGTGGACTTGAAATGCATTTACTTTAAAGCATATTTTTTCCCCTATGCATTCATCCATGTGCATGCACAGCAGCACAAACATTTATGTTTTGTAAAAGCCCACTTATCTACCTATCTCGCTGTACCTACAGATGCCTCTCAGAGAGCCATATATAACCACAGCTATATACCTGATAACCAAACCTGTATCAGGAACTTCTTACAACAGCTTTGATAGAAATAATCATCAATGTAAAAGATGAGAAGCAGACTTAATCTTCCCTTCTCCTTCTGATATTTATTCATGTAATCATAGACTATCTAGAAAGTACTCTTTGTTTCTCTTTCCTGGCTGTAGCTGAGCAGATAAGCAAAGCTAAAACACTAGTTTTGTCTCCTGGTGCACAAGCAGTACTGTGGTTTTGTTTGGTTAATTTTTGTTTGGGTTTTGTGGGGGGTTTGTTTGTTTGTTTGTTGGTGGTGTTTTGGTTTGGTTTGGTTTTTTTCTTTTAAGAGCTTAATTCCAGAGCTTATCAGATTGTTGCTTTGAGTGGATCCTAGTTCTGTCTCATGAGAAACAAGTTTCTTGAGCCTTGTGTTAAGGAATACTAGGGACATGAGAAACAGAAAACTGCTGCGATGGTGTTTCTGTTGTGTGAATAAAGGATGAAGATTGTGATGTTTTCTGATCTAGTGGCTTTGCACTCACTGCAAGGATTTTAATTAAAAGATAAACCAGTAATATCCCTTTGTCTACAATTTCATTAACCTGCTTTTTTTTACAGATTAAACATACTGGAGTAGAAATTGTTTTGTTGTTTGGTTTTTTGGGTTTTGTTGTTGTTGTTGTTGTTTTGTTTGATTTTTTTATTGAAGCTATTCTTTTCATTCTCTTGAATCTTTCCCCTTTCTTGCATAGATTACTTTCTTGCATTACTTTTAGTTCCATCCCTCCTAAGAGGTGACGCATCAGGTGAGTTACTTTTAATAATGTGTGAAATTAGTTCTAAAGCTTCTGCAGCACTCACAATCACTACCACAAGACAAAAAGTTGGTACATCCAGATCTGAAACGGTGTTCAAAAGGATGCTATCAACTTAAAATTCATACTGAGTCACATCCAGGAAGCAAGAGTTTCTAAAGCATATAGAAAACACACAGAAGTACAAGACTGAAAAAGAATAGCCATGGAAGAAATCGGATGAAGATTACCAGGGAAGAGGGGGTACACCAGATTAAATAATGAGCTGAATAGAGATGAGCTGAGAAGAGGGGATGGGAATAAGAAAATGGAACATAATGCAGCAGGATTGTGGAAAATACTGAATACAAAAAAAAAAAATGTAAAACACAAAACAACAGTAATAGGAAGAAAGTCATATATGGAAACACAAGACAACTCTACAACGCAAAAGAACACTTCCTCACATTGCTGACACATTGCTAAGTAGTAGCAGTGTTTTTTTGAATGACTGATAAGCAGGACTGAGTTAAGGGCATTCCTCACTTGTCCTTCAGAAGTCATGTATACTATAGATGGAAATGATCCCATTATATTGTTAGCTTCCCTACACTCTATCAGAACTCTTTTCTCTGAATCCCCTTCCCTTTCTCTCTTTCTTATTGTTACCAAAACTATGTTGAGTACCCCACAACAAAAGAATGCTCTTGTATAGGCACAATGCCAATTCACACTCAAAAGAGTCCCTCTCTAGCTCACATCACTCACCCCTAGTGACCTGCAGTTCTTAATCCAGCAGCCATCATCATAGACAGTGCCATCAGTGACAGAGGCTGTTCCATTTTGACAGCATACTCAGCACAACTTTCAGTCTAATTTCTGTGAGAAGTGGCACCTGTCAATCTGAGTGACAAGTCATCCAAAATTTTAGTATTGTTCTGACACCAATTCCTTCTATGAGGTTTATCAAATAACTGCTTTAGCTTTCTCCTAGTAAAAAGTGAGAAATTATTCCACAAGAAGAAATATGGGCCAGTAGAAAGTACATGCCAGAGCAATTATGTTGCTTGATAAATCTTGAGAAAACAGCAATGCTCTTCAGATTGGTTTTATAATACTTCACAGATTCAGGTCTCTCCATAAGCAGAAGGACCCTTGAGCATGCCTGCTTATAGTATTTTCTTGTCGTGGCAAAACCTATGTACAGCAACCATGAAGGAGTTAAAGTGAGGTCAATTGTAGAGTTAAACAGAAAGTTGTAACAAATTAAGACCCAAAGACACATAAGCCAGTAAGAGTTAGAAAGTTCCCAGGGTCAAGCAAGTCTCAAAGCTGGGTGGAGTACCATCAAGTCTAAGCCCTGCTGTCACATATTCTGAAGATTTCATAGGAAAAGTATTTGGCTGGTTTCTTGAGGCTATACCTTTCAGTGCCTATTACAAGATACTAAATGCATATCCAATTTAAATCACCTACCTTTGTTTTCCCTCAGAGACTATTAAGGATGTGCCAGTGACTACAGAATGTTGCTTTAGAGTCTTGAAAGTAAATTCCTGGTCAAATATCAAGCTTCATTTATATTTTTCTTGTTGTCCTTAAACAGAAGAGAGTTCTGGAAAAATCTTTTGGGAGGCATAATAAAGACCATGCAAGCACTAACAGAGTTGATAAATCATTTATGAAAAAAGAAAAGGAAGAGCATTCTCAAATGCCAGTAAAAGAAGTATTTCCATTAATATATGAAGCATAATAAATACACTCCGTTTTAAAACAGACAATTAGATAACTGCCATACCCAAGCATGCAAAACAGTGGGAAGATATGAATTACAACTAGCAGAAAGCAAGCAATCCAGTGGCCATTCCTTAAAAGACAACTTTCCCAGTGAGAAAACAGGAGTCTACCTATCTCTTTTGATACAATTCAGTGGATGAGTTCAAGCTCCTTGAGAAACAGCCTCAAAAGTTATTGATAAAGACTACTGAGCTTCATTAAATAATGAACCATACACCTGTCTTCTTTCATCAGCTGAGGAGACTGATGTTCATCTACTGATACTGTCCACCCATAGCAATCAAGAGATACAGGTTATTTTTATTTTCAGAACTTCCTTCACCAATAAAGCACTTTTTTTTTCCCCCCACACGAAGTAAACAGAGTACAGACAGTGCCATAGGAATCTCATTCGTTCAAAGGTCAGATCTTGCAGTTTCAGATGGTATGCTTTAGCATACTTGCACCAATTTCAACAGTATCACCAGTTCACTCCTATAAAGGATTCAGCCCATGATGCTACAAGGTCATGTTAACTCCAGAAAAAAAGAACTGTCCTTTAAAAAGTTTCATCTGCTTTCAAATACCAGGAGAAGCTTTTTAAAAAGTTACCACAGAAGTGGATGTGCAGTTACCATCTTTGAAAATTCTGATGCTCAATGGATATAGAATCATAGAATAGTTAGGGTTAGAAAGGACCTTAAGATCATCTAGTTCCAACCCCCCTGCCATGGTCAGGGACAACTTTCACTAAACCATGCCATGCAAGGCTTTGTCCAACCTGGCCTTGAACATTGCCAGGGATGAAGCATTCACAGCTTCCCTGGGCAACCCATTCCAGTGCCTCACCACCCTAACAGTAAAGAACTTCTTCCTTATATCCAGTCTAAACTTCCCCTGTTTAAGTTTTAACCAGTTACTCCTTGTCCTATCACTACAATCCCTAATGAAGAGTCCTCCCCCAGCATCCCTGTAGCCCCTCTTCAGATACTGGAAGGCTGCTATGAGGTGTCCACGCAGCCTTCTCTTCTCCAGGCTGAACAGCCCAAACTTTCCCAGCCTATCTTCATAGTTAACTGCAGATTCAGCATCAATTTCTGTCACAATTAATCAAAGACTTCACATTAATAACATTGGCAATATGTAGAAACAGTTACCCAGTTCTGTGATTTCTATGGACAGTGTTACATGAATGGAACCTTTCCTGCCTTTGCATATGTGCTAAATGGTGACTTTTACAGAACATAAAATCTTTGTTGGGTAGGTTTAGGTTTGCATGTTTAATAAATATTAAAAGTCATTGAACTTCACACAATTAGTCATGACATTGTAGAATTATATGCCCTTTGTTTTGCCCTCCATCAACCATTCTGATTTTGCACACAGTAAAACATTTAAATAAATTGCAAGTGTATTCACAGACCCAAAGCTATTAACAGGATTTTGTTCAACCGTCAATACTTCATGAGTAGAACAAGTTTACTCACCTAAGAAAACTACAGGAGCTGGATGACAATCTAGAACTGGGATTAGTTTGGTGATATGTTCAAATTCTGAGATTTGTTTGTAACAAGTCTGATCCAAGCTCTGTTTAAACCAGTGTAGAGTATCTTGTTCCTCTAGATGCATTTTCTGTCTGGCTCTATATTCTCTGTGAAAAGAACAAGCCCATTTCTTACTTAAAAAAAAAAAACAAAAACAAAAACAAAACACTATCTCTAAGCAGAACAAAATAGAGCAGTCCTCTACATTTATCAGTGAGAATTGACAGAAAGACATTAAGGAATTTATTAACGAGCCAAAAAAGCTACTGCGATAGCAAGTTGCAACCAGTAGTTGGACTAGAAATCCTTCTACCTTTTTTCCTGCAATGTGAGTATCTGTATTGTACAAAAGCCATAGCCTGTTTGAATTATACAAAATTGACTGTGCCTTTTTCAGGAGCCTTCCAGGAACCTAATAACGAATCAGGGAAAAGATCACACAAACAGACTTAACCTCTTTCCTACTTAAAATTCATAATTTCACTACAGTGTCAAACAGCAAACCAAGCTTAAATAATATTCTTCTTATGAGGATTAAACAAATGAGTAAGTATAATTAGTAAAGCTATAATTACCAGTGCAATGTTCCCATTACAGCAATAAAGAGAGAGTGCCTGTGGAATAAACTTTAGTTTCCTTCCTTCCAGGATAACCAACCACTGAAAGAAATATGAAAACCATGAATAATTCAGGATTTTGCTTGCTTTATGTAAAAAAGGTCCCTGCATGTAAATTACAGATGAATCCACATTCACTGACAAAGCAAATAATTTACTTACAGAATAGTAAATGGAAAAAATAATTTCTTTTTAGACAACTGTATGCTTGTTTTCACACTGTTGGTCAGTGAAAGATTAACTGGCGTATATATCTCAGCCCCTTACCCCAAAAGAGTGAACAGCACTATTAGGAGCCTTCTTCATCTCCAATTTTTGGGGTTTTTTTATTAAATAACCATACTTGCATAGACAAGATTGTCAAAAATTAGACAGCAGAACATATTAAAACAATAAACAAATATAATTAGATCATGTATAAATACCACTTTCTGTAACTCCAATGAAAGGAAATGAATAGAGTGTCAATGTCTCTGATGCTTTTGTCCCTGAATTTAATTCTGTTAAGTCATTTGTTTGCTTGCAAACAGCTACCAAAAAGCAAAAAAGAAGAGCATCCCATATGACGCATGATTTGTTCTGAAATGGAGTTTTACGGCATACATGAGGGAAAACATCAGAGGACTTGCTAATACATCCTGGTGTCCTTTTACAGCAATCACCAATCTGGACCAGGTCCAAGAATGATCTCTTCCACATGTCTCTGGCAGCAGATCTGGCAAGTACAGAAGCCTGCCCAGTCAGAATACACTATTTCTGTTGATGAGTTCTTCGGTTCACATCTCTGCAGGATTTTACACTAAAAACAGGCATCCTGAGATGTGCTTTAACTTTTAAACTGCTGTGCGAAACGTGGATGTAACTGTCAACATGAGAGGCTGCAGCACATTATGTGCTATCAGTACAATCCCTAGAACTTAACCATAGAAAGCTTTTTAGGTTTTCTTCAGGATTAAGGCTGCAGCATTCCCTTAGCCACAATGGAGATCTCTCCATGTCTACAATTCAAAGTGATTCCCCTAGCCATGCCTAGCAGACCTTATTCTGTTCCTAAAAAATGTCTTGTTTCCAAACAGGCAAGTCTTGTCACCTGTAATTCTAAGGGTACTCAGGAGTCTGATCTTGTTTTCAAACAGTCTGAACCAGGCTTAGAAACTCTGAACCCTAAACTTTTTATAGCATCCTACAATTGGTGATACAACCTCATACCTGTTGCTGTAGCATTGGGATGCATACAGAATCCAAGGTACATTTTAGCAGCACAGGAAGTGCGAGGCATTAGCTCAGTCATATTCTTACTTCCTTTGGTTGCAGTCACTCAAGTTTAATTTTTACTTGACAACATTTAAAAATATCTGCAAAACCTCAAATGTTGTCTAAAATCCAATCACTATTTTAATCTGTTTTGAAAATACCTGTGCTCACATGACAAAGAATCATTAAACAACTGAAATAGTTTCCCAGATGCAGGACTCCTGGATATAAAAGTTATCATCTGCATCCTGAGACAAAAATAATATACAAGCTTAATTCATGGGGCCGTGCCTGAGAAGGTATCCCATTAATGTGTTTAACACAGCCCTGCAGCAGAGAAGTAACAAAACCTAAAACATATTTTGGGCTTCCTCTTCAGAACTACACCATTCTACTGATCAATATGGGCCCCTTCCAACTTGAGATATTCTATGATTCTACTCTGGAATGCAGCTTATGAATTGACCACAATGATAATTATGACCAATGGCTAAATCAGATGAAAGTAAAGTCACAACAGTAATCAACAGTACTTTTAACATGTCTATTTGTGGTTTAAAACCAAACAGAATAAAAACAGACTTTTGGCTAAGGAGAACAGCACCTGAAAGGTTGAAGAATACTTTATTAAATGAAGATTAAGGATTCTCATCCCCTTAATTTCCTCTCCATGCAAGAGTGTTGCAGGTAGGAAGGAATGACAAAGGATTCAAGCACATATCAAGAGGCAATTTCTTCAGACAGGAAAAGGCAGGCAGTATGCAACACGTTTCACAGTATTTCATCTGTATCACACACCACTTAAAAATTCAACCATTCAGATAAAGAAGAAATGATAGCTGCTTAGGAGAGCTCCTGTTGTAAACTGTCTGCAGCTGCCTGCTTAGGTATTATCTGCTACTCACTGTCAAGTGTTAATAGCCTCCATCACTTAGGTAAAATAGGACAACCAAAAATTATAGGCACATTAACAGAGAGAAAGAGTTCTAGGTGCCCTAAAATACAGAAAAGGACCACTGGGGAAGAGAGGGAGATATACAAATTCCATTATCTTGCTTCTGTCACTTTCCTTTGTATACGCTTAAAAGTCAGAGGCACACATGCTAGATATTTTTTTCCTATAAACACATCAGGAAGTCTCCAGAGCATAAATAGACTGTTACTCCATTTCATCTGTAAGAGCTCACAAAAAGGCCAACTGCTTATGGATTTGACTCACTGAATTCAAAAAGCTACAGGAAGTCAGATGTTCCCCACTCACTGTGGGGTTGTCAAAGTAATGATTTCTTCCTGTCATTTTTCACTTGATTCTATAGGATGGACTATGCCTAGCTCAGCACTATATATCTACAGTAAGCAAAGGAATAGTATTGCAATATTTGCTTTTCACTTCACTCCACAGAAAGCATTCTCCCATTCAAACAACCATTAGAGTTCCTACAAGAAGTGATGCAGTTACTATAGACACATCAGCTGGCCCAAAGCAAGAGAGAAAACCTAGTTTACAGGGCCACAATCAATTTATGCCTCCCAAGAATGGTAAAATACCTATTTTATACTCAGGTACATGCCTACATATTCCAAAGTATAAACAAATTTCGACTTGCCTTTTGGCATAAGATCATGATTCTCTTCAATCTTTTGTAGAAGGCCTATCAACTTCAGAAACTGCTGAGTATGGTGGTAGCTGGTACAGTTACACTTTCGCCGTGGTTCACATCCTTACATTAGCTCTTGTTAACTGAAAACAGGGATACACAGTGAACATTTTCTAGCATCATGTTTTTATTTACCCTGTACAGAAAGACTTAGAAGCAGCACATGGAGAATCCCTTCCAGATGCTGCAGTTATGGTCTTAACTCTTTCAGCAGTTTAATATGTCAGACTTTTCTTGTCTTAGCCCCTAACTTTCTCACCTTGGAATTGCCCAGACCAAAGATCTTAAAGTATGTACCCTGCGCATAACTGTTCTTTGCAAAACAAGAAGCTTCAGGTAGGTTTGCCTGAATCCAGTTTTGATTGAAGGCCTTAATGTGAATTCTCTCTGTGATTACCAACATACACTTATTCTGTGGGTTCCCTCATGTGAAGCTGTCTTGGTTTAACACTAAATGAGGGCTTACTGTTCAAGTATTTTTTAAAACTGAACATTTACTATGGAATTCACGCAAAAATATCCGTCCATTTAAAATCAGTAACAATAAACTAAGGATTGAATTCTCTCTCACTAACTCTGCTTGCTTTTCACAACTGAAACAGTTGTGAAACTCCAGTGTCAGAAAAGTCAGGGCAAAGTTAGAGAAACAAAGGGAAAATGGACCTAGTTCCTGAAAGACAGAATCATATACTTCAGGAAAAGAAAGAGCCTTTTGGGTCATATATCTTACATCCCTAGACAACAGGATGGCTGCTGCATGGTCTCTAATGTGTTTCCATTGATTTTTTAAAAAAAACTTTAATACTCCAGAGAGACAGCATCTCACCAAATCACCCATGATAAATTTCTCTTTGTCCACGTAATTTACTGTAGAGCTAGAAAACATTTCTTAGTATCTGCAAGCTTTCCCTTCATTTATTATGTTATCTTTGAAATTATTTAAATAAAGTTCCTTTCTTTTCTGACTGTAAAGTATATTCTGACTTCAGAATGGAGCCACACCATGTTGCTCACACTAGAATATTTGTGATCTGGAGTTCATGTACTGTGGTACAGTTTAATACAGTAAATAGTACTTTAGAACATTCTTTTCAGAAGGACAAGCAATCACAGACATACTTATTCAATGGGATTACCAATCAAATTCACCTCAGAGTTACTTATTTAATTTTACATTTTCCTGTCATCCTCATTATAAAATGTTTCCCTAAATAACAAATGTTGCAGACATGCAAGATTTAAGAGCCTAAGGCAGTATCCAAAAGCCAGACGTTTTCAAATTTGGCTGTTCTGAAAGACTTAGAGGCTGCACACTGGCAGTTTACTTCACAAGGGATCACTGGTTCATAAACTGAAAACTACAGTTTCATATTCACCCCAGTATAACGATGACAACCATTACTAACAACAGTAAAAGAAATGATAAAAATAGGTGTCTTTAGCAGGTTCAAGTCACCTATTCAGGCAGTAGAAAACAGCTCAAAGTTTCTACCCATAAGCAACCATGAGATGTAGATACTCAGTTTAACTTTGAGATGTCTATATGTTAAATTATTGTTCCATAAATGCAATAAATCAGCTTTCACAATCTATCAGAATTTAGCATCAACTGTTATTAATATAAAAGCACAGGAATTGGTAATATGCAGAAGCTCTAGAATAAAAAGGACAGAAAAAGGATAAGACAAGCAAATAACAGTGGATTATTCAAACATACAGTCAGGCTATGTCAGTTGATTGACATATTAGACTAAGCTTTCCTAACTTGTAACATAAAAATCTTTTCATATAGCTTTTAGAACAGGAGATTTTCTTAGGCTTTTGAGAAGTTTGCTGCCATTCTAGTAGTAATGTTTCTTATCAGAGTTACAAGAATCTTCCAAGACTACTAACACTTTGTGGATCCAGATCTTCAGTATTATACATCATAATACAGACAGACTTATTCCAAGTCTTCAGGAATAGAAAAACACAGTTTACCAATTTGGTGCTTGAAAAAGTACATCAGTTACCTCTTAGAAAATTTTCTTAGAAGAGATAGAAAAGTATTAAGCTGCTTCTTAAGCCAGACTTGAGAGAGAAGATGGAGCATCTGCAGAAATTTTCAGGGCAGATGCATGCTGCAATCATTTTGCAACACACATGAAAACACCTGGCGTTCCCAATGAAAAACATGAAGTGTCCTAAACCACGTAATGTGATATAGCTGCCCTCGAAGTGGATATACCATCCTTCAACAAGGCAATTTGAACACCAGATGAAAGCCCAAACAGGGAGAAAATACCAGTTCCACTTCGGTGACTTGGAAGCTCAACTGTGAGAGGGACTATTACCAAACACCAGCATGGGGCTTCTGTCTTGTTCCAAGATGCGCTTATAGCAAACAGCTGTGTTCAAAGCAAGTTGTTTAAATTACAGCTTCACATTTTTGCTTATGAAGGACTTTGTCTTTTCAGCCATGTATTTCAAGCATTCCTGTAAACTCAGTACCTGGAAAACACGCATATTGCATACACAAATGGTCTTAGAAACATTTCAGTATGCAAGTCCTGCAAGTGTTCATTCTCTGTTGACTGAAATTAATATAATAAACATGGAACTGTTACTTTTTTCTTTGCTTCCCACATAACTCAAACATCGTAATTGAAACCTCACAAAACCTGGCAAGTTATTAGACTCAAGACACAATAAATGATGACCCAAAATGTTTTTGAGACACAATCCCCTGAAGGCAAATATTCCATATAAAGCCCCATAGTCCAAACTTCAGAATTAATTACTTTTGTCATTTCTGACAAGCATCATGAATCTGATTTAATCATATTAGGAATGTCTGTAAACAGAGTAACAACTCAAAGGACATAAATCTTTTTGATAAAATTTGCTGTGCATTTTTGATGCTAAATAAAAGGGTCGGGGGGGGGGGGGGGAAAAAT
>NDXB01001055.1:58586-84286 GCA_002631895.1 Agapornis roseicollis
GGGGGGGGGAACTAAGCTAAATTTCCCAAGAAAATTAATTGCATAACATTGTCTCTGCTGGTTAATATATTTAAGAGTCTGGCTTGTAACAGATTGTCATAAGAAAAGTGTTCTATCTGACTGAAAACAGTAGTGCAAGCAATACTGAGATCCTAATAAGCATATTGCCACCAGTCCTAGAGGAACTCAGGTATAACATTGATAGTATTTATCAGCTTCAAGGCTTGTAAAATAGCACACTTTCTCTTTGAGAAAGGATGCAAGTGTCCGAACTTCCTGCTAGAACACAAGCACAACAATTACTCTGAGGTACAGAAAATAGATTTATTTGCATCAATGCATTTAGAAGTCCTACCATAGTAAAAGCACATGATGGGTTTAGAATGTTCAAATAAACACTTACAGTGATCTCAGAAATCTGTCATTGTCTCAAACCATGCCATCAGCACGTAACATTTAGACCTGGACAAACATTTCAAGATTTGACTCATTACAGCAAGCTGAGATTTATTTTTTGTTTTAACTGAAAAATGTAAGTGCAGTAACTTGAAATTATTTATCACTCCTCAGAGCAAATCTTTCTTTTAACAAGTATTTTAATTAGGTGTCATTTTAATTTATTTAGCAGCCAACTCAACTAACTGATTCGGGGAGCTAGCCTAGCCCTTTCCAAGCTTTGTGCTGGAACTTTATGGTAAATTCTAAACACTCAAGTCCTCAAACAGAAGTCTGTGGAGATTGCATTAAAATTTACAAGTATATTAGTCAAATTAAGATGACAAACCTCTGAGGTAAAACACTGTATGCCTTAGCTGGATCCAAAATGATGAAGCATCGATGTTCATAGAGGCTCAGCACTGTCTACATGAAATAAAGATGAGCTGTGTAAGACCAAAACTGCAAAACACCAGAAGTAACTGAATAGATTCAAATTATTATCTTCCTTATCGTGAGATCCTCAGTACACAGCCCAACTGCAGAAGACATGGGACTCTAGTGACAGGACAGGGGGTAACGGGTTCAAACTTAAACAGAGAAAGTTTAGATTGGATATAAGGAAGAAATTCTTTCCTGCTAGGGTGGTGAGGCACTGGAATGGGTGGCCCAAGGAAGTTGTGAGTGCTCCATCCCTGGCAGTGTTTAAGGCCAGGTTGGACAAAGCCTTGCATGGCATGGTTTAGTGTGAGGTGTCCCTGCTTATGGCAGGGGGGTTGGAANCCTGGCAGTGGGCCAGGTTGGACAAAGCCTTGCATGGCATGGTTTAGTGTGAGGTGTCCCTGCTTATGGCAGGGGGGTTGGAACTAGGTGATCTTAAGGTCCTTCCCAACCCTAACTATTCTATGATTCTATGTCCCACTATCCACAAAAATATCACTGCTAGGTTTTAGAGGTGCAGAACATAAAAGAAGTAGTCTGAACGTCAAAATATTTGGACTTAAGTGATACCAGAGAGCACACCAGCAAACTGCCAGTCCTCTTAGCACAATATAAATGAGATTCAAGGCAAATCAGTTCACTATAGTTCTATCCTAATTTTAAATGTCTTCTATTGCTCAGCACCTTTCCTCTTTCCTTAAGTGAGAAACCTAAAATATTGAAAAATGGCTACTAGTCAACCTGAGAGTAAGTTATATTTGTTTTGACTTTATTAAAAGAAAATCTAAAGGACATTTCTTAGAAATTAATGGAATAGCCAAATAATATACTTTCTCAATTTTTGACAAATCAAACTATTCAGACCATTTCAGGTGATGACCTAAGTCTCCATTTGTCACCTGTGGTTTCCATAATGCAAATGGAATAGAGTCTCCTGGGTTGTAATCAGAGGACATATGGAATTTCAGAACAACATAGAAGCTTTACAGAATTTTTACATTAAATCCCAGTAGCATTGGCAAATATCATAGAATCATATCATGGTTTGGGTTGAAAAGGACCTTAAGATCACCTAGTTCCAGCCCCCTGCCATGGGCAGGGACATCTCCCACTAGACCAAGTTGCTCAAGCACTGTCCAACCTGGCCTTGAACACTGCCAGGGATGGATCATCTGGTTATCATCAAGCTTCCCCTATCTTCAGCAAAAATTATTTCTGACCCTGTAGGTTAAAAAGTTCCTAGTAGATTGCATATTTGTATAAAACAAAGCCCTTTACATGGGTATGAAGAACTTGGGAAACAAAGCAAGATCAAGCATGTGAATGAAGATGAAAGTAAAAAGAGTCCGCCTGCCTTCTTTTTCAGTCACAGTATGAAAATCAATGCTTACTCATCTAGTTTCTCTCTCATTGAAGAAAGTATTCTCAGGAATATACTTTTTATGAAGTAGCAAGCAGACCAGCCTCATACACTACAGAGAAGTACAGTGATTCCATAAATTATGACGAGTTTTACATTGTAAACATGAAAACACCCCAATGAAGTGTGTGCCTCCCAAAGCAGAAACCTTTTTCCAACATTTTCTTTTCCAAGGATGACCTATTAATCCCTGGCTGCTGTCAAGAAAAGTTCTCTCCAATTTGTTACTGTTTGCTTTTTCAACAAATATTTTACAAGCATCTATCTGAGACAGCCCATTGAGCAGGCTTACTCATCAAGATTTCAAGCACCAAAGATCAACTTCTGCTCTCTCAACAGTGTAAATTAATTATATGCCTCAGTGACAAGAAATGCACATGTAAAACAAAAAATTTAGGATACATATAAATATAGTTTAATGCTGGATGTTTGTCCTGGTAGCTTCTTTCATAACTGCTAAATTTGTCTTCAGAACATGAACCTATTCATGCAAATTATAATTCATATGTTCTTCCATTCACCTACTTGTATCCATTTCTAATATATAATAAAGAATTATCCATAGTATAAAATGTCCAGTTAAAAGTCCAGACTAGTCTTCCAAAGCTATTGCTGCTATCTCATTAGTACAACGTAGTTTGCATTTTGCAATAATGTTCTATCAGAATTAAATCAGGCCCACTTTATTTACTTTGCAAAACAGGAATGGAACACCATCATTTTGATTACAGGCTTTTCAATGCTCGATACATATTTATGAAATATAGTGAGTACAGTTTTAAACCAGCATTAGTAAATGCAACAATTTGATTTTAGGAAGGTTCTAATTAGGATGAATCTAGGTTCTCATACTTCATAAATATAAATAATGACACTTTATTATTTAAATAATACTTTCATTACATGCCAAGCAAACCAATGAATAACTAAATATTGCTGCAGATCAAAATATTTGCTTACATCTAGGAGCTATTGGGACCATTTTCTGAAAAGATTCAAAAGGCCACATTCTTGTAGTCCTACCATGGATGCTAGTAATTTTGTATGTCACTGATCAATACAGATACAGTTGCTCAAGCCTCTATCATCTCACCAAGTCTTAATGCTACATATATCCCCCAAATTGTTATGTGAAGAGCACTGGAGAACAAGTGGTGAAGTATTTCAGGAATCCAGTGTGTGTATATTTGTGGTTTGGGTGATTTGTTCCTTTTACATTTAGACCAACAGCCAAATTGGCCTGAGGCAATTCCTGTCTGCAAAACATCACAGTCTATTGCAGTATATTTCCTTCTATTGCCTTGCCAGCTTTTCACCTTTCTGATCATCGGGTTTTAGTTTCCAGAGAAAATGGGAAAGAAAAATCAGAAGAACTTAAAAGATCTGTTTGTTTTGGTTTGGTTTTTGCTCAGTCTGCCAAAAGGGTATTGGTCACTACATCACTTGCAAACCCATTCAAAATTTGTATTACTCCTCATACCACTTTGAAAACCCTGAAGATTTCTAACAAATTCATAATCATATTGGCATCTCTAGGCCAATATCAGTCCCCTTTGTTACCCCTACACTCCATTTCCAGTTTAGCAAATTTTATTGATCAGAGGGAACCATCTATACCAATCTTATATAATGACCATAGGAGGGATTTAAAAAAGAAACAAAACCACTTCTTTCTTTTTAAAGTAGTTTTCTCTCTAAAACTACTTCTTACTATTATTTCTTTTAATTTGTTCCTTTGCCTCTCATATTCCACTGATTCTTTTATCATCATACACCTAATTTAATATTAATAAACTTGACCTGTAGCATCAACTGCTGCCCTTATGCTATTGTTTTTTTCAGCCTCTAATGGTGTACTCAGTGGTTTAATGCAGTGGATTTATATTCTCCACCTTTGTTCAGGGACTTGCAAATACTTTATTATAAGAGTTGCTTTAATGTCCAAACTATTTTTGGAATATATGACACATTAAAGTAAGCCAAAGGCTGAACCTCCTTAGGTAAATTAAGAGAATGACTTTTCAGGAATGATGAAAAGCCTTTCTTGCTTACGAACATAGATCATACATCATTAAGTCATCTGGTCAGACACAGAGCAGTGCATGTGTAAAAGGCTTCACTGTAGAGATCACTTTAATGACATTGTCAATATGGAGGTGGGAGGAAATTTAGTAAAGCACAGGGGTTGAGAAACATGATTCACATTAACAATTAAGGAAGGCCAGTCTTGGAGCTTAGCTTTTAAAACATAACAGCCCAGTATTTTCTCTGAGTACTTGGCTTATTATACTAGCATCACTAAACTCACTAGCATGGCACAACGGATTCACCACACTAGTTCCCCTTCAGCAGACATATTATTTCAAATGGTAATTTAGTTTTCTGGAATTAAAACCAGGCTTTTAAATGAGGAGCATATAGAAGCCTACAGATGTTCTGTGTTGAAAGGTAGCAAAGTTTTGAATAAATCAGTATTATCTTGCTATAGGCTGTTGAATTTTATTTCAATCCAAGACAAGTTCAGCCATTACAAACCAGCATTATTTATTAGAGAAATTTGTCTTAACATTTTCTTTCATCACATTTGAAACTTCCTTTTTGAATAAATCACCAATAGTGAAACTATGGCTTTAGAATAGTATTAAGGATTTAAATAAAACAAAATAAAAAGTAAAAATATGATCTGAAATTATAAAAACACTCAATTATTTTTAACAAATGTTGAGGAGATTATGCTTGTTCTACTGTCAATGATGGGATTACAATTTCCTTTATTAGGAAAAAATTAAATGCAGAGGTACCAAAGATGATAGCCAACAAATAAAACTGAAGCTTTGTCTTTGGAGAACACAGACTATTGCCAGAGCATAATAAAAAGTCTTAGTCACTAACTAAAAGCTCTTTACTTAAATGCTAGGCAATACACAAAAGGCTAACTCCATAAAGGAGTGCATAATTTCCCTTAGTATTCCAACAAGCGAAGTCACAGAACAGATCAAGTGTTGTAAAAGGACTGGTAGCAATTGAAAGACTTTGAGAGTACTAAAGCAGTACTCCAAAATAGTCCTGAGAAGCTATTTCATGAGTTCTCCTTCAAATGAAACTGGGAAAGCACTCCAACAGTTACTTCAATTAGCAGTAACACACATTTTCAAGGGGTTTTTTTCCGTGCTCCAATTTATGTCCCACAAAAAGTGGGGATAATAGAAATACAATAAATGTTAACTGCTGTATTGCACATATGACATCGGTTAATAACAATCTGTGGTGTACCATTCAGAAAGAATCCACATACTTTGGATTACAAATCAAACCTCATCTGGACAGCATGCTTACCCTTCATTTAAATAGCTGTCAAAAGCAACATACAAGCATGTCACTACACCAAAAAGTGAAACTATTCCAGTATTTGGATGTTATTCAGGGGACTTCCCAGCTATTCCTGAGTGCAAGAGACACATTTTGATTCATGCTTAATAATGTGTTACAGATAAGAATCTATCTGGCTTAATTCCTGCTGTTTCTATTGCATTTTGGCTGCAAAGGTTAAAATATCAGGAACTAGTACATAATTCAAATTAAATCAGATGAGCAAGAGTTAACCCTTTCTGGAAAACTGAGCCAGGTTGCTCTTCGCAGATCACAGGGTTTGTATCCAAAATCACCATATTGAGAAAGTTATTCTGAACAAAACAATGGAAAGATGTATATATAAGCCATACAGGATTTGAGGTAACATTCACTTTTCAATCTTAAATTAATATTCATACAACATTATTGCTAGTGCCAGAAAATAAGGTATTAAGCTTGCTGGCAGGACTCACAATTTTGCAACTCTTGACATTTCAGGTGCAGTAGAGCTAATTTTCTTCTCAGTAGCTGGTTAAGTGCTGTGTTCTTTGGATTTAATATGAGGACAATGTAGATAATACACTGCTGGTTTAGTTGTTGCTCAGTAGCATTTAACCTGGTCAATTAGCCTGACTTCTCAGGCTCTTATGCTCTGCCAGTAAGGAGAGGCACAAGGAGCCAGGAGGGAGCAGAGACAGGACACCTAAGTTGTGCTGGATACAATAAAAGCTCACTAAATGTTTTTCAAGTACTCTTGGTTTAAAGTTTTCCCTAGCTGAGGTGGAGGTTTGTTACTAGGTTTCCTAGTTATTCCTCTATTAAAAATTAACACTTTTTATATGAGGAGAGAGGCCTCCATAGTTCTTCTCTCCCCATTTAGTCTTTGCTAAAAAAGGAAACAAAGAAAAAAACAAACCACAAAACCACCCACACTGTTTTGAGCCTCAACCTGAACTCTCATAGCATCTTTTCTACCCGTCACATACCAAAAATAGTATTTCATTAGTTTGTTTCTTGCTCAAGTTGCTTTCCTTTATTTCAGTGATTCTGTTGCTCAAGTTTAACCAGACTTGTCCTTGTACTTCTTTCAGCATGACATTATGACAACTTCTGTTTGATGGTTTCAACTAATGGTAGTGTTTATATGCTTTAACCATTTAAGATGTGGCAGATCAGTGTGTCAGGTCTCCTCAAACATTTTTTTCCTTAGCCTCTAACTTCTTAAATTGCACTCACATTTGGAAAGATTTCAAATCACCAATAAGCTTTCCCTGCAGAAGTCCCTGCCATCTTCTCTTATTCACTTACCAAATGTCATGCTTAAGGGAAATGCTTTGCTATTGAATAAAAGTCGGAAAGAAAGTCTTAAAAAAATTTATGTGCACATGGCTTAACTTTGATACTTGGTGTTCTTAAGCTATAAAGCATAAAATATTGTTTTGTTGCTGCAATTCTGTACAAGTATAAAAAGAAGTGTTCGTCTCAGAAGAAATATTTCACTAAGGTTGGTTTCAACCCAATACAAAATAGTGAAAGTTGATTTCTACTTTAATTAATTCAGAAGCCTAATACAGCTGATGACAGAACGACTGAAGTTGGAAAGTACCTCTAGAGGTCACTCACACCCTCACAGTAGAACAGCGTTCCTGTATGTTCTGATAGAGCCTCTTATGTTTCATTCTGTGCCCATTACCTCTTGTGCTGTCAGTGGGCACTAGTGACAGGAGTTCATCCATACATGGAATCATAGAATCATAGAATAGTTAGGGTTGGAAAGGACCTTAAGATCATTAGCTCCAACCCCCTTCCATAAGCAGGGACACCTCACACTAAACTGTGCCACCCAAGGCTTCATCTAACCTGGCCTTGAACACCACCAGGGATGGAGCACTCACAACCTCCCTGGGCAACCCATTCCAGTGCCTCACCACCCTAACAGGAAAGAATTTCTTCCACATCAGCTATGCATCTTTTAAAATATGTGTGACAACCATTGTTCTTCACAGTGCTTCAGTCTACAGATTACTGCTATCCTCAACGTATTTGAAAACATGTTTTTTTCATGTCATTTTCAACTGAAGGCAGGCTGCAATATTTTGAGTTTGAAAACCAAGTAAAGAAGATTAAACAAAATAAACCAGAAAAATGCTACAAACATGAAAGAAAATGTGCAAAACCCACTAACCGACAAAAAACTCACCATGCAAACCCATCGCGAACAAAAGCAAACAAAACGCCTCTACGTCAAATGTCCAGGATTTTTTGGGTTTTTTTTTTTAACAGAGACACTCAACATTTCCACAGACTCTGTAGCACTCTTTAAATACACTCTGTGTTCCTGAAAACCAGACATCTAAAGATATTAAACACAGAAGTCAGCAGACAAAATAGCCTACCAGTGCTTAAAGATAACAGCCAGAAAAACCCTCGGTGTCTTCTATTGAATTCAGATTCAAGTTAGAATTTTAAGACTTTTTTTTTTTTGCCCCAGGAAAAAAAGTAAATCTTGATTCCCCACCACCTGCACTCAGAAGCCTCCTGAAGCCTGAGTTAGTGTATATACACCTACTTTTCTGATTGTTCACAATTATTTGTACACTATGAACTTGGCAGAGCTGAAGTAAACCAGTGCTAAAGCACTGATCTTATACCTTTATAACTTTATGAGAGCTGAATTTCTCATAACCTATTTAGAGGAACACAATGTGTGGCCAGATGGGTGGTTAGCACACCAGGGAGCAATGTTCAGCTGGCAAACCATCATACTGCAATATAAACTTCTGAAACAACAAACAAAAAATGACAGTAGAAAAGCTTATTTGTTATCTCCTCAATGCTCACCTGGTGTGAGTTTGCCATGGTTTCAAATGATTTCTGAAAAAATATTAGGCTCAATACTGGTGTTCATTGCTCTGTTACTTGTTTGTTTTCAGGTTTAGTAAATCTTTTTAGTAGTCCTTCCTGTAGTGTAAAGGAAGATCACTATTATCCCAGCACATATTTCCACCAATTTCTATGTTACCTTCATCCTTTCACTAGAAGGACATAAACAATATCAGAAATGTTCAAAATGAGGTATTTGAACTATTTTCTTTCTCTGATCCCTCAAACACTGTGCTTTCCTACTGAAACACCTAAACTGTAGTTTTAACTTTACTGATTAAGTCAAACAGTTTAAATCAGCTCAATGTTAGTTATATACAGGAAGAGGTCATGAAGAAAACTGAATTGAGCTCTTCAAATGGATGCACAGCAGGAGTACAAGTGATCAGGAGTAATCTGCAGCAACAGAAAGTCTGACTGGACATATGAAAATGAGAAACTCTCTCCCCATTACATCAGTCAAGCACTGGAACAGGTAGCCTAAGTTACAGTCTCCACCCTTGGACATCTTTAAACCTGACTGGGTTTTGTGTTGTTCTAGGGTTTTTTTTTACTTTGTTTTGTTTTGTTCTGTTGTTGTTGGTTTTGTTGTTTGAGAAGGGTTTTTNCTCCCCATTAGTCAAGCACTGGAACAGGTAGCCTAAGTTACAGTCTCCACCCTTGGACATCTTTAAACCTGACTGGGTTTTGTGTTGTTCTAGGGTTTTTTTTTTACTTTGTTTTGTTTTGTTCTGTTGTTGTTGGTTTTGTTGTTTGAGAAGGGTTTTTTGTTTATTTGGAGTTTGTTGTGTTTGTTCTGTTGGGTGTTTTTAAAAAAACATAATAGCCAAGCTCCTCAGAAGGCTGGAATCTGTATACCCTCACTGTCTCTGACAAACAGAAATGGCAAACAGGAAAGCAGGAAAACCTAGGACCGCAGAATAGAATCATAGAATCATAGAATAGTTAGGGTTGGAGAGGACCTTAAGATCATCTAGTTCCAACCACCCTGCCACAGGCAGGGACACCTCACTCTAAACCATGCCACACAAGGCTAATTTTTAAACTATTCTGTAGGCTGTATTTTTAAACTATTCTGCTACCCAAAGTACAAATAAGAGTCTACCTAGAACACTAGCTTACCATGACTGGACATCAGTGACTATAAATTCACCTGTGTTGTTTGTGCTGGAAAAGAGTTAGGCAGAAGTTGGAATTTAGTCCATCTACTTGATGAACCAAATCCAGAGCTGCCTCAGCTAACATTGCTCACGACAGTGGCATAACACAGCAAAAATGGAACACAGCTGTGTCACTTGTATGCATATTTATAGCTTTCCAATATTCTCTATAGAAACTAGTAACAACTACTCTTGATTCCCAGATAAAATGACTTGTCCAGAAAGCAACAGGTGCCCCAATACACACTATTTTGTTGTTGTTGTTGTTTCTGTGGCATCTGGCATATAGTCCTATCAGCTGCAAAATTATCATGCAGAGTATTTTACTCAATGCATGAGCCCCTTCACAGGGAAATGTGGAACTAGAGGGTTTCATGTATCCCTTTACCCTTTCCTCTCCCATACTTAAACAGGGCCTTATTCACCCTCCATTATCAGGAGTCCTTGTGTGAAAACATAAAGCTGTTTACATGAAAAATATTATAAGTAATAAAAACTTAGCCTACAACTTCACAATGTTTTACAAATACTCTATTATCCACCAAAGCTTTCACCAAGGAAAGAAGAGGAAAATATAGTTATATACCTATTGAAAACAAACAGATATAAATAATTATTAAATTGCTTAGAAGCTAAACCAAACAGTAACACAGAAATGTTACAGGACACTATGAAGCATTACCATTGTGCCTTTAATTTTTACTACAGAATCTAGCACAGAATAGCTATAGATTAAGCAAACAGCTTCTGCTTCAGCCTCCAAGTCTGTACTTAAGATATCATGAATTACACACCAAACTTAGAAGTCATAATTTGGGAAAAGTCACACAAAAAAAAGTTAAAAGTACAAGCCACACAAAGTCTGGGAGACTCAACCTTTCTGCTGGCGATTGAGAACCTGAGTTTCACAGTTGAGTTCAGGAACATACAATTAGCGCTATCATATGATGGCTTGGCTTCATAAACAAAGATTAGGGAAGGGCTTTACCCACACTTACTACAAGCATGATGGTGACTAAGAAGGCAATGTGGGATAGGTAAATCCAGTTGGAAAAAAGGCTGCTTGGTCATTCAGGATGTTTCCAAACAAGACTGTCATCTCCTGGGCTAATCTCAAGTGACCAATGTCCTAAACCGCTATCATATCTCTACCACAAAGCAATGCATGGAACAACAAAAAAAAGGTGGCAGCAGCTGTGACAGCTAAGTGTGCTAGTACCTTACCCAACTGATACGCCAATACACTCTTCTGAATTCACAGGACTAAAATACATCTTCAAGTAGTTTGGCATTACTACAGGATTTTAGCTCCTCTGATCAACCTGGCAACACAGACTGCCAATACAGTTCTATGGAAAAAGTGTAAATGACTTCCGATCACCAGGCAAGGCCAAGCCCATTTAACTGTCAGAAAACATGATAAGTGTTTAATCACTGGGATTTGCATTGTGAAAGAGCGTTTCTCATACCACTTACCTTGAACTCTAAACGAAGTACAACATCATATCTTTCAGTATATGTATTAGTGAAGTTACCCATATGTCATGTTTTAAGACCAGCCAGTAACTCAGAACCATGCAGCAGCTCGCTCACTCCCCCACCATTCTTCCCCCCTGCTCCTGGAGGGATTGGGAGGAGAGTCAAAAGAACGTAAATCCCACAGGCTAAGAACAGTCCCATAACTAAGCTATAACATAAACCACTGCAGCTGCCACCAATAATAGTAATAATGATAAGGGCAGTAACAAGGGGAGAGAATATAAAACTAAAAGGGGAAAAGCAGAACAATAAACACGAGTGCTGGACAGAAGTGCTCGCTACCTGCCTGACCTGAACAGCAACATGAGCCTTAAGGGTAACTCTCCCAGTTTATATACTGGGCATGACATGCTGTGGCATGGAACACCCTTTTGACTAGTTTGGGTCAGGTGTCCTGTCTCTGCTTCCTCCCAGCTTCCTGTGCCCCTTCTCACTAGAAGAGCATGAGACTGAAAAAGTCCTTGATCAGAGTAAACATTACATAGCAACAACTAAAAACATCAGTTTGTTATAAGCATTGTTCTCAGACTAAAGTCAAAAACACAGCACTGCACCAGCTACTAAGAAGGAAACCACAGCATATGTAAAATTCTGAACCCTTTTTTCAGAATTTCTAAAACAATTCCATTAAATACTTTTATCTTGCAAACTCCTGAAGCCAAAAGCTAAAATAATTAAAAGCTGAATTAAATTATTAGTAATAATAGCTCACTGCCCTGGACTTCAAGAGTGCAGACTTGGCCTCTTCAGGAACCTGCTTAGTAAGGTTCCATGGGATATAGCCTTGAGGGCAGAGGGGCCCAAGACTGTTGGTTGATATTCAAGGATCACCTGGTACAAGCTCAGGACTGTTGTGTCCCAACTAGAAGGAAGTGCAGCAGGGGGGCCAGGAGACCTCCTTGGATGCATGAGGAGCTGCTGAGGAAACTTAGAGGGGGAAAAAAGAGGCTTATAAAAGGTGGAAGCAAAGACAGGCGGCATGGGAAGACTACAGGGATGTTGTCTGGGAAGCTAGGGACCAGGTTAGGAAAGCTAAGGCCCAGTTAGAATTAAACTTGGCTAGGGATGTGACAGACAACAGGAAGGGATTCTATAGGTACACTGAGAATAAAAGACAGATCAGGGACAGCGTAGGCAGCCTTCCACTAAATGATGTCAGCAAGGCTCTGTCCAACCTGGCTTTGAACACTGCCAGGGATGGAGCATTCACAGCTTCCCTGGGCAACCCATTCCAGTGCCTCACCACCCTTCACAGTAAAGAACTTCCTCCTTTTATCCAATCTAAACTTCCTCTGTTTAAGTTTGAACCCGTTACCCCTTGTCCTGTCACTACAGTCCCTAATGAAGAGTCTCTCCCCAGCATCCCTATAGGCCCCCTTCAGATACTGGAAGGCTGCTATCAAGTCTCCACACAGCCTCCTCTTCTCCAGCCTGAACAGCCCCAACTTTCTCAGCCTGTCTTCATACGGGAGATGCTCCAGTCCCCCGATCATCTTCGTGGCCCTCCTCTGGACTTGTTCCAACAGCTCCATGTCCTTTTGATGTTGAGGACACCAGAACTGCACACAATACTCCAGGGGAGGTCTCACGAGAGCAGAGTAGAGGGGCAGGATCACCTCCTTTGACCTGCTGGTCACGCTCCTTTTGATGCAGCCCAGGATATGGTTGGCTTTCTGGACTGCGNCTCACGAGAGTAGAGGGGCAGGATCACCTCCTTTGACCTGCTGGTCACGCTCCTTTTGATGCAGCCCAGGATATGGTTGGCTTTCTGGACTGCGAGTGCACACTGAAGCCAGCTCATGTTAAGTTTCTCATCGACCACCACCCCCAAGTCCTTCTCTGCAGGGCTGCTCTGAATCTCCTCTTTGCCCAACCTGTAGCTGTGCCTGGGATTGCTCCAACCCAGCTGTAGGACCTTGCACTTGGCATGGTTAAACTTCATGAGGTTGGCATCAGCCCACCTCACAAGCATGTCAAGGTCCCTCTGGATGGCATTCCTTCCCTCCAGTGTATCCACCCAACCACACAGCTTGGTGTCACGGCAAACTTGCTGACCGGTCCCAACACCAATCCCTGAGGGACACCACTCGTTACTGCTCATCTAATGTTTCTATTTATTTAAATATACAGATGTCCTCTCATCCCTTAAATTCATCATAAGGCCACCTAGTTTATGTAAACAAATAATCCCACCACTTCTAACACTTACCCACTTTGCATTTCCTCTACTCACCCGCTATCTGTATTTGCTGTGTTTAAGTTTACAGTAGCAGTTCCCATCCCATAGGCAGCTCTGCTCTACTTTCTTTCTCAGTGTGCTGATACTCACCAACTTCAGCAGATCAGAGACAGATCTCAAACTCTTTCTCCATGCTTCTGTTTACAGAACAAAGGCCAATGATTTAAAAGATCTGAGATACAGAAATCTGTGCGACCACATTGAGCTCTTGGAAGTCTGAGCTCTGCCTGGACAACCAGGACAGGAGCTAGAATAACTGATAAAGCTCAGGCGGATTTCTTATCTAACCCACCTTTCAAACATTTGCAAAGTGGTTTCGCCATATAAAGACACAAGAACTAGCTGACAGCTAGATTAGATATGGATCATTTATCCAAAGCCCTAATGTTGTCAGAATTGTTCACAACAAGTAGTTTGCTGCTTCACAAATTTTCCCTGACAGTTTCAATCGGTTGCTCAATGATCAAGTTAAATGGTATGCAATAGAGATCAACTACAGTAGATAAAATCTGTAGGTATAACTGATCTGGATAACAATAAAGGTAATTTTTGCTTTCAGATAATTGTAAGAAATTTTCCTAATGTTTATGTTCTCCATAATCAAATCACGTGACTCTCTGGGGGAATGACTTGCTAGTACATAAACTGAATAAAATTCTGTCCCCTTCTGACATACCTGCCATTCAAACAGACTACTGATTAATCCATTAAGGCCATATATTGGCACTGTTTTCCGAACACACAGTCCAGACTGGCTCAAAACCCTTGGTGAGCACCCACAGCTCAAACCGACCTCTAATACAGGGGTAAATTCTTCTTCTTAGGATTGGTCACTGTGAGAATGCACCATTTCATGAGGTGTTACCCCAAACTGTCCCTTTTTTATATAAAACCAACTTGGACTAAGCATTTTTATTTTCTGATAATGAGAATACCTTTCACAAGCAAGATATTTTGACTCACTTCTTCGTCACAAAATATTCAGTGTAAAGCCAAGCCATGTTATTTAAAAAAATGATTACAAGAGCTTCAGTCTTTGTCTAGTTTCTACGATTCTTCCCCAGGCTTGATTCTGTCCATATAGCCCTTGACTATGTTTTTAACAGCCCTGAGACTATTCTATGTTTTATTCTGACAACTATTATCCTTAAGGTAAGGATAAGATTGTATTTTTAATTATTATTTATCTTTATTCAGATAATACAATGAAAAGATAAAGATTAGAAAATCAGTTGGCAAGCATCTCCAGTTGAAGTGTTCAGCATTTATGTGATACTTTTCCTATTAAAAAACCTCCAGTAACGATGGGTATTGCCTTTAACTTTTATATGTCACTACTGCTCCCATCAAATTTCACAGTTCATATTCTATACTCAGCCACAGTTATGTAAAAAAAAAGAAAAAAAAACCAGTAATTTTACTCAGATCAGGTTCTGAAAGCACTAATTCAGTGACAGAATTGAAGCAGGATATAGAATCCATTTCAGATGTCTGATAAGTTAACAAAGAAATGAGGGATATTTTCAGAAAATATTAATAAGATAGAAAAGCTCGTCCCTAGAATATTATCAGCTGTATTTCTAAAGGTATTTCCATCATACCTGATAGCTAAGCAGATTTTCATTTCTTGTCACAGTCAGTCATACTGCAAATAACACCATTATTGGCTCACTAGAACTTAAGACTGAGGAAATAAACTCATTTCACAGATGTTACTCACAATTCATGAGCAAGCTATCCCAAATCCCGGGCCTGGAGTGGTAACAAAGATCTCTGTAGCTCATAAGAGGCCCTTGTACCAGCCCCATGTCATTCATAAGATTTTTTAATTTTGCATTTTCTCATTAAGATCTACACTGTAATAAAGAGCCAACATTTTCAGAAAATCATTTTTTTGAAAAATATTCATGAAGAAGAATGGATTAGATCCTAGACCACCTCTGCAAAGCCAGTTGTAGGTTTAACATAAATCTCAATACAATCTATTTTAATCTAAAATACAAATTTCAGTGCATTCAGTGACTATCAAGCAATATCCAAGCCGTCTGCCCCTCATGACAAACTGCACTGCTTCTATTTATTGGCTAGCTGACAAAATCCTTCCACAAGTCTTCAATTAGTCACTGAAAAAGAAAGCAGCACTGGATAAGTATGTTAACATTTGGCCAACTCAAGGCTTGTCCAAATGCTCCTGCCGGGAAGAAATTTTTCCTGGAGGGTCACAGAACAGTGTCTTTAAACAGAACATCAAATAGGATTTAATAGAAAATTCTACATTAAGCTATGGCTTTGCAAAATTAACCCCCACTCCTTCCATTCTATGTCTAAAAAAAAAGAAAACAAATTTATGCAGTGTTTAATAAAACAAAGAAATTTCATTAATTTCTTCACTTTCATTTACTTTAATTGTAACTTCTTTAATTACTTTCTTTATTAAAAGAAATCAATGAGTCTTTCCTCTATTCAGTATCACAGCATGGAGTCATAAAGAAAATGAACAGAGTTCAGAAAAGTACTTCTCTGAGCCTTCAAAGAAATAGCGTTGAAGACAATATCATAGCAGCCTTCCAGTATCTGAATGGGGCCTATAGGGATGCTGGGGAGGGGGTCTACATTAGGGACTGTAGTGACAGGACAGGGGGTAACGGGTTCAAACTTAAACAGGGGAGGTTTAGATTGGATATAAGGAAGAAATTCTTTCCTGTTAGGGTGGTGAGGCACTGGAATGGGTTGCCCAAGGAAGTTTTGAGTACTCCATCCCTGGCAGTGTTCAAGGCCAGGTTGGATGAAGCCTTGGGTGACATGGTTTAGTGTGAGGTGTCCCTGCTTATGGCAGGGGGGTTGGAACTAGGTGATCTTAAGGTCCTTTCCAACCCTAACTATTCTATGATTCTATCACATAGATATATCTGATACTATTAAGTTCAGAGGGTTTTGCCTAGCTTGCCTGTTGCCCGAACAATGTCTGATAGTATGGTCCTCATACAAAGAAAACAGCAGTTAGACTTTGGGGTGTAGGGGGGGGAGGGTGTAGGGGGTTGGGGGAACAAACAGCACACTNGGTGTCCCTGGGCAGGGGGGTTGGAACTAGGTGATCTTAAGGTCCTTTCCAACCCTAACTATTCTATGATTCTATCACATAGATATATCTGATACTATTAAGTTCAGAGGGTTTTGCCTAGCTTGCCTGTTGCCCGAACAATGTCTGATAGTATGGTCCTCATACAAAGAAAACAGCAGTTAGACTTTGGGGTGTAGGGGGGGGAGGGTGTAGGGGATTGGGGGAACAAACAGCACACTTATCCAAATAAATCCACCATCCAAAAAAAAAAAAAAAAAAAAATTAGTATCTTCTTTATTATATTATGAAAGTTCCCTTGCATATCTGAAAATATGATTAAATGTCATCAAGAGGAATTTAATCGTCTGGGTCACTGACATTATAAGTTCTTGATGTTCTTTGAGTCAGCAGATCTAGATTTTTTTTTTTTTTTTTTTTTTTTTTTTTTTTTTTTTTTTTTTTTTTTTTTTTTTTTTTTTTTTTAGAAAATGATGTTCCAAACCTCTATGACCCAAGACAAAGATACAAAACTAAAGTGACTGTGCTTTCATGATTAACAGTGTATAGCATTATGTCATTTAGCACAGTTACTAAAATTCATTTCAGGAGCTGATACTGACTACAGAAAATACACAAGTTCTTCCTCTTGCATGATTCAACTGTGGCAATTAAGAAAACAGCTATTTGATTTAAAACATATATGACATCTTCTGCTCCTACCCATGTCAGCAGAAGCTACAAATGTCTCTGTATCTTGAATTAATTCCGATTAGATGCTTAATATATGCTTATTGATGTCTACATTTTGTACAATGTATATAAATTTACCCTCCAAGTGCCATATGTGGAGTGATTCATAAAACAGGGATTTTGCACATTAGTTATATTAAGACATCCTTTTTATCTTCAATGATACATAAATAGGTACCATAAGCATGTAACACAAAATATATTGATATATCATATAACAAAGGCCAATACATTTATATACTTAGTCCTTGGCACTAACATTAACTACTGTTTGGCATTAAAATACGAACATTTTAATGTGTGTCATCTGATCTGACAAGAGATCTGACTACCTTGCAAACAAAACAAATTTTTACTGCCTTTTTTATCATAGGCTATCAGAGCTATGAACAAAGTAATTTACTACAGAAAGATGCACATTTCTCAGTCTGACTCCTCTGTTCTCTATGCATTCAACTGCTGGCTGTACCATCACCAACATCAAGCACGCTGTGAAGAGCAGGGTGTGACATGTTGGGGCATGAAAGTCAGAAGGCTGACTCTCCACGACAGAGGGTGGAACATAAACCACAACAACAACACACATCAGAAAAAGAAGGTGGAATTTTTTTTTAGTCAAATGTAGGGTGGAACATTAGCAACTGTTGGTTTGGTCTTCTTTTTCCCCAAAAGAGTTGGACTTTCTATTAGACCAGAAACACTGCCAGGATGTTTGCTGTGTAAGTTCTATCAAATTTGAAGGCATCTGTTGTTCCATGTCAGCGGGATTTGCTAAAAACCCCAAATCAAACCAGCACAACAAAACCCCAAAACAAACAAGAAAGTCCAACAAGGCAAGGCAATCTTTGGGAAAATGCACTGAGCCACAATCCCATTCACACTCACCTAGCAAAGCAAACAACAAAAAATTCTCAATAGAAACGATGAAAATAAGGGTCAAGTAAAAGCCAGGAGCATAACAGGTGACAAATTATGTCAGCTTTTAATTTTACTACCCACTTGCATATGCATTCTTGTGAAGTGTTATACAGCTACTGATTGCATTCTTGGTTTAGATTAAGTTCATTTTATTGATGGCAAATTCAGACAGTTAACCTTTACTGTTTATTTTTAATAGATTTGATGCAATAATTTTTTATTGCCAAGATAAGTATTGATTAAAGCCTCTGCTTCCACTCATTTTGATTGCCTCATGTAATTACGAAGTCTAATAAGATTATGAAGTACAAATAACGTTTTACATTTGCATGTATATCTGTGAATGACCTTTACAAATTGAATGCACTTGGAAATACACCTACCCTTGAGGTAAAGGACAGCAAATAAACTGGAAGCCAACAGACATCTCAAGGCATAAATAAGGAAGATTCTATTAAGTGATGTGGAGTAGCAAAGTATCTTCAAGGTCTAGACAGAAAAGAAGGGATTTCCATGAATCAAGTCTAACCTGCACTGCCTAATGCAAAAGCTAAGTTTATACCATTTAAGATGATATACTCCTGGTATTTTAAGCAGTGATTTGAATTTTTTTAAGCAATGTATCAATTCCAAAACTCCAGTCATACTCAAAGCTTTAAGATGTGCGTGGGTAATCAGAAAGCTATACTAAAATAGTCAAGTGTTTATGTAAGTGAAGAAACACAATCACAAAAAGACAAGAGCAAAGTCAAGGCCCAAGATTTTCAAATAGGCAGAAATTTGCCATAACTGACCAGACTGTTTATTCATGTCAGCCAACGTCTTGCTGGCAGCAACTGCCAACACTTGTTCATTCAGCTGGGAGTATGAAGAGGAGGAATGTGTGATGAATTTTTTCTCCCCTATCTTCTGAAAAATAAAGATCAGGTTTTCTCAGATATAATCTCATTTGTTAGATAATCTCCCAAGTGACATAATAAAGTTTAATGGCATTTAGCTTTTATAGGATGGCTGATTAGACTAATTACAAGTGTGAAAAGGGAAACTCGAAAACATATTCTGCGACTGGATGCAGAATTTGTTTTCAGATAAAGCGTTATTATTCCTCAAAAAATGTTTAATTTATTTTATAAATTCTGCAAAATCGGGTTTGGAAAGTCCCAAACAGGCCCATTTTCCTTCTCTCACCTGGGATGGGATGCATTAGTCATTTACTGTACTGCACTTTTTAGCCCTGTCTCATTTTAAGCACAATTTCAAAGATATGAAGCATCCCACATGCCCCTTGGGAAACTAGTCCAAAATAGTACAGAGGTTTATTTCTGACATTTAATATAATCTCTCCTCCTCAGATTCATCCTGTTACACTCACTCCATTATCCTCTAGAAGAGTTTGAAAATATGCAGTGTCATGATTTAAGCCCAGCCACACAGCTTGTTCACTCACTCAACCCCCCCTTTCTTGCCCTCCCCCTGCTCCTGGAGGGATGGGGAGGAGAATCAAAAGAATGCAACTCCCACAGGTTGAGATAAGAACAGTTTAGTAACTAAGGTATAACACAAATCACTACTGCTACCACCAATAATAATAATGATAAAGGAAATAACAAGGGAAGAGAATACAGCATCTCACCAACCACCGACAGATAACTCACGACACCCCATCCCACTCAACACTGACCGAAAACCTCCTCCAACTTCCCAGAGAGAACTTGCCCTTCCAGATAACTCCCAGTTACATCCTGGGCATGACATACTATGGTATGGAATACCTCTTTGGCTAGCTTGGGTCAGGTGTCCTGTCCCTGCTTCCCCCCTGGCCTCCCCTCCTCCCTGGCAGAGCATGAGGCTCACAAAGTCCTTGGTCAGAATAAACATTACTTAGCAACAACTAAAACAACACTGGTGTTATCACCTATGTTCCAGGGAGAGTCAAAACATAAAAACTGCATCAACTACTAAGAAGGAGAAAAAACTGACTGCTACTGCTAAACCCAGGACAAGCAGACAGGGATTTTCTGAAATCTTGTTTAAGTTTTGGACACTGTCATCCATATTCTGAAGAAAATATGTTACACAACCCCAAATCTATCTTGACTTATTTCTGAAATGCGACCCCCAAAGCCACACAGCCAGACTTACAGCCACTTAGCTCTCTCAAGGAACTTCAGTGAAAAAAGGATTTTAACAGCTTTCTTCTATAGCTATGGCTAGGAAAGGCTATAGAAATCTGATTTCAGTCATGACATTTTTCTATAGCTCTTCATCAATCCAAAGCAAATTCACCTACTAGAGACTTCTGCTGATCCGTAACAGAGCAGGAAAGCTTGGTATCTATTTTTCACATCAAAATGTTCGGTTATCCTGCTGTATGAGTGTCCTGAATTGTTTTTCCAAAGGAAATATGATATATCACATACTCTATGACAGATACATTTGACAATGGAATCCAATCATGGGGTGGGAGTAAGAAATCAATGAAATAGGTCATGGGGACATCTGTTCAATATGAACAGCTGAGATTTCCAACTCCCTGAGTGTAACTGCTGTATATTGGACCACATGTTATATAACAGAAATTTTGCTTTTTACATCTGATGGACAAGAAAACAGTATTACTGAGAGATAAAAGAATTACAGGAGATAAAAGAATTACAATGACATTTTATGTGGAGGATTTTTAAGAACTTATTCCACCATTTAAGTTATCCAAAATGCCATCTTCAAAGCAGCATGTGGGCTCTAGGATACCTTTCTCCACTTTGCAAATGTTTATGGAAAACAGAAATGAAAAGTCCTTTAATATGTAAGTGTTCTGTAAGCCACGAAGAGAACCTACATGCTTCTGATCTGTTTGTTTGATAACTGCATACCATAATGGGGATTTGAAGGCACCTTCAGTGTACTAAGAGTTGCACAAAAAAAACCTACAGTGAAACACAGCATTTATTTACAAAACCACCAGACAACACTTAGTAAGGTCTAAACAACCTCTATATAACCTGGTTGTTGCGTTTTAAGCCCAGCCAGTAATTCAGAACCACACAGCCAAAGTCAAAACCATTGTATTGTTACCCATGGAGCACAAGGAAGAAGACTATGATCCGAGATTATCTTCCTCCTCCTCAGGGAAAAAAAAAAAAGGTCTATCATAATTCTTCCCCGTGTATGTCGTCTGACCTGCTGCTGTAACTACAGCATGAAGCATGCAGGCAGAAAGGTGTCATCAAGGTTCTGCACATTCTCTGCCATCTCTGTTCCTTTCCACACTGACACACAAAAAGACAAAGGTCTATGCAAGCAAAAATGCAGCAGCTAGTAACTGACATAATGACATTTTCCAGAAACATTACAGAAATTCTATAAAATAAGAGAATAAAGAAAAATGTAACAAAGCAGACACTATGAATCCTTGCATTGGGCAGAAGGTTTGATCTTGCTTTTCCTAATGGAATTTATTTCCCACCGATACCTCTTTACCTCAAGGAAACTACTGTCATGAGATGACAGAGATGAAGGTTTTCTCTGTCAGGAGCATGGCCTTTTATTTTTTTTCAGCACTACCACTGAGATCAGAAGTAGTTCAGGAAGAATGCCTGTAAATTTTCAGAAGCAGTATGGATTCAGCCAGGGACTGGTACCAGATTTGTAGTGAACTGATGGCCCTCTCAAATTTTAAATGAATTTTCCTAGGAAGCAAGAACTTCACTTAAAAAAAAAATATTAAAAAATAATAAAAAAACCTTTCCAAACAATCTGTTGTTTGACTTACCCATTTATTTTACACTTGAATATTTTCTCTAAAAGAACAGCTCAGGCACTACCAGTTGCAATAACTTCTCCTAACACAAAAAATTATGATCCAACTTGGAATTGCTTCAAGGGCTACAGCAGTGCACATATGAGGTTTCCAGATTAAGAGGCAAACAAAATACCTACAGGTACTAAACAAAAGTTAAGGATTTAACTACATCAGTGGAGTTTCTAATTGTGTGCTAGTAATACCCTGGAGTAGTATTTTTCTTATATGACAGGGGATGAAAAAGAGTAGTATTAAAAAAAAAAAAATTAAAAGAATCAAGCACAAGATGACTGCCCAATTTTTTTTCCAGGAAGACATCCTGACTCTATATGGAGTGCCTTCAAACACACACATGAAAGTGATCAAATGATATGGCTGCCTATCATGACTAAGATAGGTATCTAACATGGTATAAGGTCCCTTATATTCTAAAGTTCACATGGCAACTTTGATAGTAGTTTCTAATTCAAAAACTCTTTCCTCACATAATAATATTAAACTGGACTGCTTTGGAAAAGACTGGGAGCACAGAAATGGAAGCTGTGTTTCCAAATTTCTGAGATGTTTTAATTGTCTAGATTTACCAGTCAGGGACAATCTGAAGAAAAAGTCACCACCTGTTACGTATTTTCATTTAATCTTATCACTCACATTAGGTTTTCACTGCTTTTTCAGACCTCCTTGTTTCAAATATGCCTGCATGCAGAAACAGAAACATGCTCAGAAGTACAAATATGCTCAGGCGTACTTTGAAAGATCAAGCTCTCTATGAGTATGGCATTTAAAAGCTTGCTTACACCTATCCTTGACATATTCTGTGAATTCTTTGAGGCATGATTATGGGCTGTGATATTTTTATCTGAAATCCACTGGTACAGACACTTGGTACTGACAAAATAATACTGACAAAGTCAAAGTCATACCATGCTATGGAAATAGCACTGGAGAGGAAAACTGTAATCAGAGACAAGTGCATACCACCTGCAAACAACCGAGGAACATGTCAAAGATAAAAAGCCTTACGGACACTTACGGACTTCCAGCAGTCTGCCTACAGATTTTGTCAAATCAATGGGCATGGACTGAGAAGCTAGTCACGAGACTAGTTTCCAGAACAGAGACAAGTCTGTTTCAGTGGGTTTGCAGCCTTTGATGTTTAATTCCTAGCCAGGCTGAAGGCTGGAAAGACTCAGTTATCAGCCACCCAAAATTCACACACTCAGCTTGGAACTCTACATTCTCCAGAGACTGGGTTGATTTCCCTTAAGTGTAGGCACAGATAGTCACAGCAATGAAGAATTAAAGATTATAACATATCTCAAGTAAAATTAGACACACATCAAAAACACTGCAGAATTTCTAAGTGAAGTACTGCATGCTGGTGCACTGAGCTAGGCTATGTGTGCTTTGAGGCACTCTGATAAAATTAGAGAGTAACCTGGGGTGGAAAGGACCTTTGGAAGATCTTACAGTCCAGGGCTTTGGCTGCTCCAGTGCTTAACTTTCCTTGTGGTGAACCTTATGAGCAGTCAGAACAAGTCCTATTTCTATTTATATCCATTCAGTCATGCCCTCCCAGACTTCATCTTAAACACACGGTTTTAAAGAATCCACTTCTGTTCCAAGTTTACCTTTGCATTTTGAAATAAAATACTTAACACAGTGTACAAACCTGTATATTGAAACATATGCCTTGACTATAGAATGATTCCTCCCTTAACATCCAACACTGACCCTCAGTCTTGGGGCTTAGCTAGTAGCCTACCTGTACTGCTGCCAAAGGGTTCCAGTCTAGTTGCTGCTTAGGTCACCTCTTTTCCCAAGAAACAGCTTGACTTTCAGGACAGCAGAAGCAAAAGCAGAGGGAGATATTTTTCATTCAAGAATTGCTTCCTGGGGAAGTCATAATCTAATTTGATTAATGTCCCTATACACACGGATAGTGCCTTTTTCTCTTATCCTGTTTCCTTATATATAACGTTGTGATATATTGCCATCCTTTCTGAATTTTGACAGATGACACTGATGCAAATTATGCATCTCAGTAAAACTGCACTGCTGAAATTGAGATAACACAAACCATATTTTCCTTTTCCCACATTAAAATTCCAGGGTTTACGTAACTGTTACGTCCAGAGACAGAGATAAATGGATGAATAGATAGAAAGCTCTGTAGAACACATGCATGAAATAACTTCAGAAGACAGAATTAATAGTTGTTCTCAAATTGATAACAGTCCTAAAATGCCAGCAGAGCTTTGCCTCTGCACCCAGTACATCCTTTTATTTACGCATCTGTAGCCTATAAAAGAAAAGCTAATTTTAAAATCCATTCATGCAGAAATTTTCAAATTTCTTCAAAACAGCTTCTAGAATACTAAATAGGCCTATACATGCGGAGTTTTGGTTTGATGGAACATTTCTGTTCTTCTACTAATCCTCAGTATTAACATATTTAACTTGAAACATGTAGGAATGTCATATTTCAGTGTAATTATGTGATTATAGACATCTCATGCCCATGGACTCTTTGTACACATATAGTACCAGTTTACAAAGCTAAGAATACAGGCAAGAATCTGACAGCTGGGAAGAGAGCTTCAGAGAGAAGCATTTGTGAACTAGCACGCAATTTTCATGAAGTCTTAAGCTATGTTCCAGTAAAGCAGCTGCAAGTTCAGATGCTGAACCAAACTTTATCCAATATCTCTGCCTAAAAAAGCCATCAAAATATTTACCATAAAAGCATGATTAATATTAGTTACCATCCTTTGTGGAAGAGAAACTGCTCATTTTCAAAACACACCCAACAGTTTAGCAAACTTCTGAAAGTACTCAGGACTTGATATCTACCTCCTTCTCTGGAGTTTGAATAAATTCAAAAAATACACTCTTTCATGAAGGTTTTTGTATTATTCTTTTTCTTTCAGCAGTAGGATGCAAGTGTAGACTATCTTTTGGTTTAGTTAAAAAACAAGACAATTAAAACTAGCATTTTCCTTTAATATTTGAATTTTCAATGTGTAAAATCAAGGTATTTTGCTTGCAGAATTCCCATAAGTAATGTCTTATTACCTTTTTTTAAGAAATCCTTCTCACATCATCTAACAAAGGGTCAAGACTGAAAGCACCAGTGTAATACTTACTTGTGCACAAGTTCCTTTAGAGGAAAAAAAAAAAAAGCAAAACAAAACAAAAACGAAACCCAAAGATGTGTTTTCAATGAAGTAGCTGAAGACAAAGTAAGTAAATTAGTTGGGGGATTTACCTGTCACTAGTGGAGAGTGTTCTTGCAGAAATCAAATCAGAAGACTGAAACATTAGAAGAGCACACATATTCCCCTTCAATTTGCTGTTTTATCAATCACAGTTTTCAAGCTGTTTTTCTATAATTGTTTAAACTTAAGGAATAAGATGACACTTGCTGTAAGAACCCATGCAGAACACAAGGTGTAGTCTGTCTGCCACAGTCCTTAGTGTTGTCTGTCTGTAACAACTTCCTACTATGATTGATGGCTTCATGAGCGAAGATTTGGGAAGGGCTTTACCCACGCTTACTACAAGCACTGTGACCAAGGGCATGTGGGATATACAAATCTGATTGGAAAAAAGGTTGCTTAGGAACTCAGGAAGTGTCCGACCAGGACTGTCATCTCCTGGGCAATCTCGAGCTACCCATGCGCTGGTCCGCCCACATGCAA